>LZPO01034908.1:393867-408005 GCA_001675575.1 Neotoma lepida
GACTCTGCCTCCTGAGTGCTGGGATTAAGGATGTGTGCCACCACCACCCAATATGACAGTGTCTTTTTCTGTACAGAAACTGTTTAGTTTCATGTGGTCCTATTTGTCTGTTGTTGGTCTTAATGCCTGTGCTCCCAGGGGCCTGTTCTAAAGACCCTTTTCTGTGCCTGCAAGTTGAAGTGGATTCCCTGATTTGGGGAATTGGTCTTATGTTGAGGTCCCTGGTACATTTAGAGTTGAGTTTTGTACAGGATAAAAGGTAAGAATCAAGTTTCATTAACTATTCAGTTCGACCATCACTGTTTGTTGATAATGCTGTCTTTTTGCAAGTATGTATTTTTGGCCTCTGTTTTAAAAAAAAAATCAGGGGTAGGCACCAATCTGTGTGTGTAGCAGAATATCATNAGGCATCATTACATTTTTTTCCTCCAGTCATGTTTGGTTCTGTCCTAGGTCTCTGGGTCATCCAGCCTGTGGGTCCTGGTGCTCCAGGCAGTGTCATGGGTGGGTGTACTCTCCTGGCATGGGTTTTAGGCCAGACGGGTCATTGGTTTGCCACTCCTCCAGTTTCTAGGCACAGACCCACAGGCAAACATCAGGCAGAGCTCGGGGAATCCTGTAGCAGATGGGGAGGAGCCAGATTGTAAGAGGTGGAGGGGTCAAGGACACAGGAAAACTCACAGAATCAACTAACCTGGACTCATAGGGGCTCACAGAGACTGAACCGACAACCAGGGAGCCTTCGTGGGACTGACCTAGGCACTCATATATGTTATAGTTGTGTAGCTTGGTCCACTGGTGGGACTCCTAACAGTGGGAAGAGGGGCTGTCTCTGAATCTTTTACTGGGTTTTGGGACCCTACTCCTCTTACTGGGTCGCCTTGCCCAACCTTAATACATGGGGAGGTGCTTAGTCTTACTGCAACTTGATATGCCATGTTTTGTTGATACTCATGGGGAGACCTGACCTTTCCTAAACAGAAGTGGAGTAGGAGTGGATTTGGGGTGGGAACAGAGTGGGGAAGGGTGGGAGGAAGGACTGGGAGGACAGGAGGGAGGGGAAACTTTGACCTGGATATAAAATAAATAAATTTATTTAAAAATCAGGTGAGCAGCCGGGCGGTGGTGGCGCACACCTTTAATCCCAGCACTCGGGAGGCAGAGGCAGGCGGATCTCGTGAGTTCGAGGCCAGCCTGGGCTACCGAGTGAGTTCCAGGAAAGGCGCCAAAGCTACACAGAGAAACCCTGCCTCGAAAAACCAAAAAAAAAAAAAAAAAAAAAAAAAAATCAGGTGAGCATAGGTGTGTGGACTTATGTCTGGGTCTTCAGATCTATTCTCTTGATTAGTATGTCTGCTTTTTTTCCAGTATCATGCTGTTATTATTATTGCTCTGTAATAGAACTTAAAATCAGGATGGTTAGTATTTTAGCTTTGTGTGGTATGTGTATGCATATATGTGGAGGCCAGAGGACAGTGTCTTCCTCAGTTACTTTTCTGACTTTTTTTTTAAAGATTTATTTATTATGTATACAGAAGACGGCGCCNCGCCAGATCTCATCACAGATGGTTGTAAGCCACCATGTGGTTGCTGGGAATTGAACTCAGGACCTCTGGAAGAACAGTCAGTGCTCTTAACCTCTGAGCCACCTCTCCAGCCACCTTTTCTGACATTTTTGAGGCAAGGACTCAAAGTGAACCTGTAGCTCCCTGGTACTGGCTAGACTGGCTGACCAGAAAGCCGGAGAGATTGGTGTGTCTCCCTCATCATGTTACAGTGCTGGTGTTGCAGATGTGCGCTGTCACACCAGCCTTTATGTGGGGGAGGGATCTTCACGCAGATCCATAGATTTTTCAGAGCAAGCACTTCATTGATTGTACCATCTCTCCTTTTCATGTGTTTTATTGACCATTCTTTCATCACTTGTGAAAATGCGTAGTCTTTTTGCCCTTTTTGTTTTAAAAATATTTATGAGTGTTTGCCTGCATGTATGTACATGTACTACATGCAAACCTGGTGCCTGCAGAGGCCAAAAGAGGGCATTGGATCACCTAGAACTGGAGGCTGAGACAGTTGTGAGGCACCTTGTGGAGGCTGGGAACTGGACAGCATCAGCGCTCTTAACCGCAGGGCCACCTCTCCAACATCTGGGTGATATTGTTTTCTAAGACTTCATTATGAACTTGAGACTAGGTGTCACACGTTACCAGATANATTTGTAAATTACTCCCCCCCCCGGGGTCTGTAACTTGTCTGTTTATTAGAATGTCTTTTTATTGCAAGTTTCTGATTTAAATGAAGAATATCTATTTGTTTCTCTTCTGGCTCAAGACTTGTGTGTCACATCTAAGAACCTTGTCTAACCCATAATCCTGTGTTGTCTACCACTCCTTCCTCTAAATTTTAGAGTCTAAAAGCTCTTTGGTTTTCTGATGCAATCTTTAACTTACACATGTTATATGAGTTCACNGATGTTTCCCCTGTGAAAGTCCGAGTCACCCAGCCCATCTGTTGAGAAGACTGTTCTTGGACCCAACAAAAATCAAATGGCCACAAGCAAACAGTTTATCCTTGACTCTGCTTCACAACCTGGACCCAGCCTGCCCTCTCAGCACTCTGTCACTGTTGCTGCTTTCTCTTTCAGGTAGTCTGAGGTCCCCAAACCTTGTTCTTTTTCAAAGTTGTTTTGGTTGTTCTGGCTTCTTTGAGTCACTGTATAATTTTAAAACCTGCCTGTTACTTTCTCAAGCATATGCTAGGATCTTGCTGGGGTTGCACTTTTCAAATCTACAGATCAGTTTGTGGAAAGCCAGTCTCTTCGCAACATGTCTCATTGGTGAGCATGGCCATAGCTCATTCATTTCTCTTAGAAACATTTTGCCATTTTCCGTGTGTAAACCTTATGATAAAATGTTTTTTATTAGTTTTGATGCGACTGCAAATGGAACTGCTTTGATTTCACTTTTGGATTATTATACCCAAGGACTCTGCTCGGCTCATTAATTCCAGTATGATGCAGGATTCTTTGGTGTAGGGCTTGTGTAGGGCTGTGCCATTAATTTATCTTCTCTATGTCATTATTTATTGATTCACTGCAGTGCCCTGTGAAGTGGCAAGAGTGGATGACTTTGCCTTGCCCTACTTAGTAGGATGAACTAAGTCTTGTGCTGTTAACTGTGATCTGGCTGTATGAGTCTCACAAATTCTAAGAGGCCAGTGTAATGTTTGCCCGTGTCCTGGTNCCTGGAATCTATGACCATTATGTGACAGAGGAATTGACCTTACTGAGATCCCAGGTGAGGCTAAAGTAAACACAGTGTCCCGGATTCAGAAGGTGATGTGGAAAGCCAAATCAGGACTAAACCACTGTCTCCAGCTTTGCAGGGAGAGAAAGGGGCTGTGAGCTGGGGACACAGGTGGCTTCTAGAAGCTGGACAGATCAGGGACACATTTCTTGAGCCTTCAAGCATGCAGCTCTGATGACACCTGATGAGCCATGTCAACTTCCCACCTCCAAACTCTAAGATGGTACACTTATGTGGTTTGACGTCACTAGGGCCGCAGCCTTCTCACAACAATTAGTTAAAGCACACACAGGCCACGGAAGCTCCAGTCTTTGAGGAGAGATTCTGTGAATTAATGTGGGACTTTGCCGAACACTCTTCTGAGATGATCCTATAGGACTTGTTCTCTATTCATATGGCCTGCTACACCGGCTAATGTTTAACCTTATATTTCCTGACATCGAACCCACATGGTCATGGTATATAATGTTGTTGAACTTGAACTTAACACAATATTAAGGANTTTTTGTTGTTTTTTTGAGACAGGGTTTCTTTGTGTAGCCCTGGCTTTCCTGGAACTCACTCGGTAGCCCAGGCTGGCCTCGAACTCACAGAGATCCGCCTGCCTCTGCCTCCCGAGTGCTGGGATTAAAGGTGTGCGACACCACCGCCAGGCAGATTTTTTTTTATTTGTGTGATATCTTTCTTGGGTTTTGGTATTAGAGAAACATTAGCCTGGTAACTGACCACCCCCTCTGTGTCCTGAAAACATCTTTATGTGTTTGATGTTACTGACAGAACACAACAGTGAAGCCATGTAGCCTCTGCTCTGTGTGTGACTTCAATTCACAAGCCACCTCCAAGAGACTCTTCCTCGCAGGCTGATACAAGAGGATCATGAGTCTGAGACTAGTCTCACCTGCAGAGAGACCCAGTGTCAGTGAAACAAAAGCCCACAAACATATGTCTGGCTATGTTGTCCAAGATGGCCTCAAACAACTTGCAGCTTCCCACGTAGCTGACAGGCACATGCCACCCCAGCTAATTATTCTTCAGCTAGTTGAGGTGACTTGTGTCTGTCTAGGGATTTGTCCATTTCATTTTAGTTTTCTCCTGGTACCCTTCATGAATCCTGGTAACTTCCATAGGAGAAAGAGTAATTTCCTCCTTCATGTTTGTAATTTTTATCTTTAATTTTGACCAGTGTAAGAATGTTTGGTTTTGCCGGGCAGTGGTGGCGCACGCCTTTGATCCCAGCACTCGGGAGGCAGAGGCAGGCGGATCTCTGTGAGTTCAAGGCCAGCCTGGTCTACAGAGTGAGTTCCAGGACAGGCTCTAAAGCTACACAGAGAAACCCTGTCTCAAAAAAAAAAATGTTTGGTTTCTCTTCACAGAACTTTTGATTTTCTGTTTTAGTAGTCTCCACTCTTTTTTGAGGGATGGGTGAACTTTGNAGGCAGGTCTCTGTAGCTCAGTCTCTGTTGCTCTGTACACCAGGCTGGCCTCAAACCCAAACAGTGCTTCTGTGGCAGCCTTTTACATGATGGGGTTCAGGCATGAGCCATCGTGTGGACTTGAATGTCTGACAAGCTCTGGGGATGGACAGGGGCACTGCATGTGCTCACAAGTGCTCNGTCTCCAGCTTTTCCTCTGATGCTTTGGGTCTCACTTGTTTACTTGTTTAAGGTAAAACCTGCATTTTTGAGACCTTTTATTTTCTCAAACAGGTGTTTAAAGCTGTAAACCTGTTAGCACTAAGGATAGAGCTCAAAGGTAGACTACTTGCCTGGTAAGTTTGAGACCCTAGGTTCAATTACAACAGTGCACGACACCCGCGNGCATGCACACAAACACAAACGCCCTTTAGTATGTTCCAATTTCCCTTCTTGACTCATTTACTATTTAGAAATGTTTATTGGGGTTCTCTAGTTGTACTCGCTTAGACAACACACTGTATACTTTAGCCTTTCGAGTTGGCACATGGTCTGAGACATGAGCTGTCCCAGAGAATGTTCATGGACATCTAAGAAAANTGGTCATTCAAGCTCAGGTGAATAACACCAACATCCCCAGTTACCGTGGACGAGTGAAAGTACTCAAGCTCCGGGAACTGAGCCCTGTTTTCTACCCATTCACTGCAGTCCTGGAGGGGGGCACGACTTTAGGAAACCAACAACTGGGTGACAGATGACAGGGTTGCAAAGCACTGGGTTTACTGACAGCAACAGGGCTCTGTGAGCTTAAGATGTGTGTGTCTTCCTCCACACACACGCAGTGTCAGCGCCTATCAGAGACAGAGGTGCTCCCCTGCCTCTGATGCTCACACTAGGACACTAGGACAGAACAAGCCAGTCATCCTTAAGTTCTCAGTCAGGTGCTAGTGCTGCACCCCACCCCGCTGCTGCCCCTTCCAACTCATTTTTTTTTGTTTTGTTTTTTGTTTTTTCGAGACAGGGTTTCTCTGTGTAACTTTGGAGCCTGTCCTGAAACTCACAGCAATCCGCCTGCCTCTGCCTCCTAAGTGCTGGGATTAAGTGCGCCACCACTGCCTGGCCCAATTCTTTACTCTTGCCTGGCCTTTGTTACTCCTGAAGATACACATCTACAGTGGTGGACAGTGGACAGGCCAGTAGAAGCCTGCCTCTCCCCCTGGACAGACAACGATTAGAAGTCCAGATCATGAGGGGTAGGAACACAGAACACTGAGTACCAACTGTAGGGATGTGTGGTGGGAATGGAGCCAGGGCCCCACTGCAATTTAGATGGCTACTTGTGTGACTTTCACCTCAATTAAAAGTAATTTTGTTTTGTTTTGAGATAGTCTCTTTATGTAGACCAGGCTGGCCTTGAACTCAGAGAAACATCTGGCTCTACCTTCTAAGTGCTACCACCACCACCCAGCTTATATATGCTTTTTTTTTCTTGGTTTTTCAGGACAGGGTTTCTCTGTGTAGCTTTGGCTGTCCTAGAACTCAGGACCACCACCATGCACCACCACCACCCAGATATATATGCATTCTTATTCTTATTCCTCTCACCTGAACCTCTTTTACCTCCCTATGAGCCCCTTTCCCACACTTTTACACAAACGCTACTTCCTGGGTGAGGCCTCCCTGGCCTGCAGATCTGGAAGGATCACAGTGAGCACATGCTGCACATTTCCTGTCTCTCTGAAGCACTGTCCCCACTGCCTGCTCTGTCACTCTTCCTTGTAGTAAGGCTTGTGTCTACTACCTGCTAAGATCTCAGTGCCTAGGTCACCAGAGTGAGTGGCTGGGGTAGGCAGAGAGGGACAGAAGCTGGACATGCAAACCTTCTTACTTAGGACTGTTTCAGAAGGGGCATGCCAAATGTCCCTTTGACTGGCCCCACGGTGCTGGGTGGTGCAGAACATTTAAGCACACCGTGCATGGGGAGCAGCAGCATGGCTGCATACACATTCTGGAGAAGACTTTTGGGCTCTGACTTCTCTGTACACTGAGGCTCACAGAAGGATACTGCATTTATTTGGAGGCTGGTGGGAACCATGGTGCCTATTACAGCTATGGCAGGATTGGCCAAGCACACATGGTTTAACACATCACATGCACCATCATGGGGGACAATCTGCAAGTTCCATTCCATGCCACCTCCAGGGAAGAAAGCACAGGCAGGACTAACAGTGCCATCCTACATCGTCTCTCAAGAGGAACCATGTGACAGTAATTCAGTTTAGAACAGCTGTGTCCTGATCCCACAGCAGGGTAAAGTTCGAAGCAGCCACAAGAAAGCAAACCCCAGCAGAGCCAAGGGTAAAGTGAACTACAGCCTCGGGGCTCGGCCAGCAGTGCAGACAGCAGGACAGGATACACACACTGTAAAGGCTTGAAGGACAACTGACCTCACTCAGCACAGATCAACAATCCACACTGGCAGGGCCAACCATCCCCTGGGGGTTTAGACCAGGTACCCCAGTCTCAAATTCTTCCTCCACCTGTCTCAGGGACCTCGGTGTCATTGGGCATCTGTGTCTGCTGTCTCCACTCTACCTACTCAGACCAAAACTACTTTAGCTGCAATGTGACCTGAGCACCCAGAGCCTGGGGACTGGACAGGCCACAGAGGCTAGTGGAGGAGGGAGGAAAAGCCAAGGGAGTGCCAGCCATCTTTCTTCCTGAAGAGCCAGGAAGCCAAGATGGTACGCCCAGCCTCAGCATCACTCTAAGAAGCTAGGTGCAAACTGCATGATCGGTGACCACAGAGATAATGTAGAGTCCGTAAACAGGGGTTATGGGAATAAATACTTTTAACCTTTTTCTCTTATAAATATGCATTAGAACATTTGATAACACAAGCTAAGGGCTCTGGATTAACTTAAAATAAAAGCAGACTAGATTCTGCATGAGCAGCAGGCCAGTCACTTAAAAGTCCCTGTCCTTGTGTGCCTCAGTCCCGTGGCACCTTGAACTGGTCCTTCTCCCTGCGGATGGCCCTCATGGTAGTCACAGGGTCTGTCTCACCAGCATGCTGCTGCACAGTCTTCTCCCTGCATAGGTAAGAGATAAGAATGGGCTGTAGGCAGAGCCTGGGACATTCTCATGCAGAAAAAAAGGGCTAAGCCAAACAGGTTCTACCAGCAATATGTAAATGGAAGCCACCAACTCCATGCTGCCCACCCAGCCCAGAGTCCCAGAATT
The DNA here is from genome assembly GCA_001675575.1 of Neotoma lepida. NCBI lineage: Eukaryota > Metazoa > Chordata > Mammalia > Rodentia > Cricetidae > Neotoma > Neotoma lepida. The sequence continues at coordinate 401,828 of LZPO01034908.1, forward strand.
TCAAGGATCCTTAAAGAAGCACTCCAAAAGCCCCCCCGCCATGTGTCATGGGTCCCCCACATCCTTGCCAAGATGTCAAGGAAAAGATACCCTCACAATTATGGGACAAAGNCTGCCTCTTGGGTACACTTAATAAAGTTGGGATATGAGGGTCAGGCCCATTCACTTCAGGCTGGGTTAGCCCTGGTTCATCTCTCATCTCTTTGCTGGGGGTGAACTTAGACAAAATCATAAAGCCATGAGCTACCACAGGAAGGGAAGGCCAAGAGAGGGCCTCGCCACACCATCTTACTTCACTCTCATGAAGGGGTTGTAGGTGAACTCCTCTGCCAGGGTGGATGGCACCGTGGGCTCCCCAATGGCATACTTCTCCTATAAAAGATGACACTGTCACACAGGGACCAATGGCTCCCACCTTTCCGATACCACAGTGACCTTTAAACTCAAGTCTATCTTAGAGCAGAGCAAGAGAAGAGTCAGTGCAGGCGTCTGGCTTCTATAAGCAAGGCTGGGCTCATGGGAGGGACTAGCAGTTGTCTCCAACTATGTCCCCAAGAATAAACTGCTGCCACCAGTATGTCACTCCTGCCTATGCTGTCTCTGAAGGGAAGGGCAATCCTGTCTTCATTACTGTGAGCTTTACGTTTCATATAACAAAAGCACAATGCAAAGATGGCAAGCCCCCTCCCCATAAGAAAACTAGCACGAGGAGCAGTGAGTGACCTAGGCTCTTAGCACAGAGTGTGGAGGGTTCACTCCCCCTGCCAGGAGCTCCCACAAAGTGCCTGGAGAATGGCCAAGCAGTAGAGTGCTGGAGGGCACTGGCCACCACCTTGCCTGGACAGCCTTGCTCCTGAGTACCACAGACCATGGCAGAAACAATGCTAATACAGCTGAGGGAAACTTGAATTTATAAACTGGGGGGTCTCCATGCATCTCTTGTCTGACTATTGCCTGGCTAACATGGAGGCCTCAGGGACAGAGCTGGAACAGCAGCTACAGATACCCACATGAACCCTCCCTCCCCACCAGGACACACAAAGCCAAGGGTTATGAAAGAGACCAGTAGCACTGATGGTTGGCTAGCATGCAAAGCGTCAGGAACTACAAGGGCTGAGAGGGGAACTTAAAACAGCAGGATCAAATTTTCAAATTGTGAAAATCAGTTTAAGAGTTAAATATACATTTGGCTATGCAATCCAGCAATTCCACTTTTAAACATATATCCAAGAGCCAAAAAGAAAAAAAGCATGAACCAAAGGATGTACACAAGCTTTTACAACATCTTTATTCATTTTTTNAAAGATTTATTTATTATATATATATACAATATTGTATATATATTGTATATATATACAATATTTTGCCTGCATGTATGCCTGCAGGCCAGAAGAGGGCACCAGATCTCATTATAGATGGTTTGTGAGCCACCATGAAGGTGCTGAAAATTGAACTCAAGACCTCTGGAAGAGCAGCCAGTGCTCTTAGCCTCTGAGCCATCTCTCCAGCCCCTACAACACCTTTATTCATAACCCTAAAAAAAAAAAAAAAAAAAAAAAAAAAAAAAGAAAGCGCACAAAGGGTTCACTCACAGACGATGGCCAAACTCCTATAGTGAGCCACATAATACATGATGTGCTCAGAAACAAACCCAGCAGGGATGGGTCTCAGAATGAGACTGAGCAAGAGCAGGGAGAACTCAGGGAGAGCATATGATTCTATTATAGAAGCCTCTAGATAAGGGCAATCGATGGGGCTAGAGAGATGGCTCAGCAGTTGCTGCTCTTGCAAAGGACCTAGGTTCAGTTCCCAGCACCCACATTGGAACTTGTAACCAACCTGTAACTCCAATTCCAGGGCTTCTGATGCCCTCTTCTGGCCTCCATGGGCACTGCATGCATGTGATACACANAGGTTCATGCAGGTAAAACACTCATATACAAAAAATCAAAATAAACCTTTTTAAAAAGTGCCTTGCAAGCCAGGCGGTGGTAGCGCATGCCTTTAATCCCAGCACTCGGGAGGCAGAGGCAGGCGGATCTCTGTGAGTTCGAGGCCAGCCTGGGCTACCGAGTGAGTTCCAGGAAAGGCACCACCAAATCTATACAGAGAAACCCTGTCTGGGAAAAAAAAAAAGTGCCTTGCAGAGAAGAGCAGCAGTGTGCTCCAGCTTGAACATGTGGATGTGCACTGTCAAAGTTCATCTAACTACAGATTTCATTCAAGACATTCTCATGCATGCAAATTACCCTTAAAGTTCAGTTTGTCTGGCACTGTGAGGCTCTGGGTTTGATCCCCAGAGGAAATAAAGAAACAAAATAAGTTACAGAGTGGTATTATGGTATGGACAGTATGCATACAGTGTGATCTTTATGTGAATATTAAATGCATACTCTAAGAATCAAGTATGAATATAAGGAGGGGTTTGAAAAAAATTTTGAAGTGATGGTTTTGATATGCTGCCCAGGCAAGTCTTGAACTTGCAACGTTTCTACCTCAGCCTCTTAAGTAGGATTAGATATGTGCCACCACATCTGACTGAGCATTTGAATTTGTTATTTTGAGATAGTCTCATGTAGCCCAGGCTAGCTAAGAACACANAATGTAACNGAGACTGGCCTTGAACTCCTGACTCTTTTGCCTCACTTAACCTTCCAAGTACTAAGATATGCCACCATCCCAGGTTGAATTTTTTGGTTTTGTGTTTTTGAGACAGGGTCTTGCTATGTAGTCCTAGCTGGCATGGTACTCAGAATGTTGATGTAGCCTGATCTGGCCTCAAACTTGTAATTCTCCTGCCTCCCTCCCGAGAGCTGGGATTACGGTATGCTGAATTTTCTAGTATTCCATTGTAAATCCCTTCCTGATTTAGAAAGGACGCCGGACAGGTATGTATCTTAAATCGTTGTTACTCAAAGGACTTATACAATGAAGCACCACTTCCTAAACTTGGCAGAAGGGAGCCACACCTGAACCTCCCAGGTATGCGCAGCTCTGACTGACATTTACAGTGAGTGACAGGGAAGCAGAGCCCCGGTGTCTAACACAGCCCTCAGCTGCCGGGTGGTGGTGGCACACGCCTTTAATCCCAGAGGCAGAGGCAGATGAGTCTCTGTGACTTCGAGGCCGGCCTGGTCTATAAAGTGAGTTCCAGGACAGGCTCCAAAGCTATACAGAGAAACCCTGTCTTTAAAAATCAAGGAAAAAAAAAAAAGCCCTAGCCCACTGACTTGGGCTGTGCTGTGGTAGCTTACTGGTACCATCATGGAGATAAAACCCTTCAAATGAGATCCCCCACTGTCTGGATGACAGCAGAAGCAGGGTCCAACTGACTCACTGCTTAGTATGTAGGGAATAAGGCTGGCCCCTAGAGCCTGAGCCTCTTATGCTAAGATGGAGTGTCCACAGGCTGCACTGGGCCCTCCAGATGGACTTTACTGCATGACCAGGATTGGGTCCCACTCACCTTGGCCCAGGCCAGTTTCTCCTGAATGGCAGCATTGTTGGGTTCCACATGGCGTGCAAACTTAAGGTTGTTTATGGTGTATTCATGGCCACAGTAGACTTTCTGAAGAAAGAGCCAACACATAAGCTCTGACTGATTAACCCACCCTTGGGAACCCTGAGGGTTCAGGGCCATGTCATGTCTCAGCCTGACGTGTCACCCCATACAGTGTGTGCAACTAGAGGATACTATAGGGCCACACATAGATTAAGTACTAATAAAAACTGTTAGGTGATGGCTTTGCCCACTTCTCCCCTCAGCTCAAAGGTGAGGCCAGCAAGGGATCCACCACATATAGGGGAGCTGTGAAAGCAGAACAGTTCCTGGGCCTCAACAGTGGGTCCGGCCTACAACATATCTGCTTCCTGGAGCATGTGGAGCCTTTGGGAAGGGGAAGCATGGCCTACTGTGTCTGGAGGGAGCTGGCCCAAGACTTCGAGCAGTGCCTTGTACATCTCATCTGCAGTTCCTTCAAAGAACTTCCCACAGCCAGCAACAAACAATGTGTCACCTGAAAAACACAATGGCGGTCCTTCAGGGCTAGCTCATACTTGGTGCTAACCCCAAACTTAGGAAAAGGCACCAGAACATAACCCAAAGCCACCTACCACAAGCACCATTAGGCATCTTCACCCAACACGGCACAAGGCCATCTACAGCTCTCCATTCTGCCAGCCTCCAGGTTCAACCACAGCCATTAACTCACCGTTTAGGCCTGAAACCCAAGGCACCCTGACCCACTCTCAGAGTCCCAGTCTCACGACAGCTGAAATCATCACAAACCTAGTCCACTTCCCACCTCTGAGCAGCCCTCCTGGATCCCTCTGAGGTCCTGGATGTCCCCTTTCTCCTGGACCCTTCTGAGGTCTTGGATGTCCCTTTCTCCTGGATCCCTTCTGAGGTCTTNGATGTCCCCTTTCTCCTGGCATCCATGTTTCTGACACGCTTTCCCTTGGTTGCTGGGAATACCTGAGGCACTCCCTCCCTGGTCCCCAGACTAGCATTGCTCTGGGCCTCACCCTAGCACCTGTAGGACAACCTGGCTACTTCTGTTCCCTACACACCCTGGATTTTCTACTGTGACCAGCCCACGGCAGTGGACACTCATGATGCGACTGTACACCTTGATGCCCCTTCCCAGGATACCTGGCTCTCTGCTCCTGGGCCTCCATCTGACTGCCATGAGGAGGGATCCCAAACCTGAAGTCCTAAACACTTCCAGCCCAGTCTGTCCCCAGAACTGCCACCTGTTGTCTCTCAATACCCAGCAGGCCTATCTCACCTAAACAGGCCTTATCCCATACCACAGCTGCAGAAGATGCCTGGCCCTCCCACCACACCCTTCTCTCAGCTCTACCTACCGGCCTCCCCTCCCTGCTCCTGTCCCCCTCAGGTCAGCTGGAGTGGCAGCTGACTCAAATCTCCTGAGCTAACAAACAGTACATTTTCATCACTGGCCCTCACTGCCGATGCCAGGCATCTCTACCTTGTCCCAGAGCATACCGTGCACTCATNAAATGACTGGAAGAAACTTCACCCAACATACCAGCTGCTGCCCACCAACAGTCACAGAAAGTGCAGAACACTGTGGGGCCTACATCATGACACGAAGTACCTTCTACCCCTCAGGACAGAGTCAGAGCCCCAGCCTTGGGCTCAGCTGGGCTCAGCGGTACGGCATCTGCCTAACACACACAAGGCCTTGGGTTCTATCCACAGCACTGTCAAACAGAATGGGGCTGAAGAGACTGGTTAGTTGGTGAACGCTTGCCTTACAAGNGTCAGGACCTGAGCCCGATCCCCAGAACTCATGTAAAAACTCAGGCTGCCTACTTGGCAAAGTTCTAGGCTGAGAAGAGTAGAAAGTGTTGTCCTGGTCTGCTTTTCTGTTGCTGTGAAAACCAAAACCAACTTAGAGAGGAAAGGGTTTACTTAATCTTATTACTTCCATGAAGGGAAGTTGGCCAGGAACCTGGAGGCAGGAGCTGAAGCAGAGACCATGGAGGAGCACTGCTCACTGGCTTGCTTAGCCTGCTTTCGTAAGGCACCTGGGACACCCCTGCCCAGGAGGGGCACTGCCCACAGAAGACTGTGTCCTCCCATAATTACTACTCAAGAAAATGCCCTACAGACTTGCCAATCTGATGAAGTCATTTTTCTCAATTGATGTTTTCTCTTCCCAGAAGACTCTAATTTGTGTCAAGTTGACCAGCACAAGTGTACCTGGGGGATAACACCCTCCCTCTCCCTCTCATCTGCTCTTACAGACACTCACACAGACTTTTGCAGGGCACACAGCCATGCCAACAGGGGAGGGCCAGCTGTGTCTACACCTCAACCTGGACGGTCACAAGCTGAGGACCACATGATTATCACCATCTTCCTACAGCAGTACTGCAACTCAGAAAAGCCCCACCAAAGTCACCAATCCCAGTGAGAACATGGACACACAGCAGAGATGTTATGGTCATGCTACAGTTGGAGCAGGTGGCACCTCCGCTCTCATCTCAGTAAAGGTGAAGCCCCAACACAAAAAGGGCCCAAGGCCTGAGCATGAAACATACAATGCTATGAGGAAGACAAGAAATTCAGGTCAAGTGTGCTGGTTCACACTTGTAATCCCCACACTCAGGAGCCTAAGGCAGGAGGACTGCCACAAGTCCCAGGCCAGCC
>LZPO01034909.1:5452-17961 GCA_001675575.1 Neotoma lepida
ATCCAGAAGGGCCTGGGTATGCAGTGGGGAGAGTGACCTGACAGGAGATGCAGAGCAGCTCACCCTCTGCTGTGCATGCACCTTCTGAGGTCTGCCGCTCCCGGGGTGGACATCCCCGAGCCTTGACTCTCATGTCTCAGCTTCTTCTAATCAGCTCTGAGAAGAGAGTGAGAAACTAGATTCTGAAATGGCAGCTTGCTCTCTCTGCCATGAATGTAAATGGGAAACTCTCTGAATAACATGGGAGACAATTACTCAGGCAGATGAAACATCTTTACTCCTCTCCTTGACAGCCAGCACCTCAGGAAGCCTTCANTGAAGCATGTGACCTCCACGGAGACAAACGCTAGTGTTTTGCATCCNTAGACTCCGGGATAAAGCAAGGCAGCTCCTGGTCTGATAATGAGCTTCCAGTTTTTGGCAGGGCCACGGAGTTACAAGGCTCGAGGAGGAGGGAGGCAGAGAACATTTCCTGCCGTTCCAGGAAAGCGCATCTGGGAACTCGGAGGAAAAGTTATTTCAAAGTCACGGCAAGTGAAACGTGGAGCTGACCTAGTTACTNAGATGACGTAGGGCTCCCTGGGGGAGGTGAACTGTCACACAGCCCTGGACAGGGGATGGGGCCTGCAATTGAGACTCCCAGGTAAGAGTCTACTCACTGTTTCCTTACTCACTTGACACACACACACACAAACACACATACACACACACACACACACACACACACACGTGTTGAACATGTGCAGTGAGCCATGCCCTGTGTTGATACTGCTGTACGTGCTGGTGGGAAATCATAACTATGGGAAGAGGGGTGTGTGTGTGTGAGAGGGGGGGGGAATTCTAGGCTTAGGGAACAGCATTTACAAAGATGGGAGGCAAAAGCCACTCAGCAGGCTCAGGGGGTGGCTAGGAGCTCTGTGGAGTTGAAATACACATGGTAAAGTCTGGCAGGCTGCCTCTGAAATGACTCCCCNCACCTCCTGGAGTTCATACTTTTGTGTAGTCCCCTTGGTTGAGTATGGGTGTGGCTGGGACTTGAGTCTAACCCACCAAATACAGGATTCCTGGTTCATAGACACCATGAGACAGGTGACTCGGTCTACAGGATGCTCACACCCCTGTCACATGACTGTGTCACAGAAGATCATAGTACCCATCTGACTTCTTTGCTGGTCTTGAAGAATTAAGGGGCCTAGTAAGAAATCTCATAGAGCACGAAATGTAAACAGTCTCTACCCAGCAGATGGAGAGAATGTGGAACACTACCCTCCGTGCACCAAGAAACAAATGCTGCCAATAGCGCAATAAGCTTGAAATCCACGGTTTCTCCAGCCAGCCAGGCCTTCAGATGTGACTGAAAGCCTGACCTGTAACTTGGCATGCCCACACTTCTGAGCAGCTAAATGGCATTGTGTTGTCTTAAGCTCCCACGGCCACCNTATCCCTTGTTCCACAGTCACAGTAACAGGTGACAGATGAGGGGCAGGGTAAGAGAAGAGGCCTGTTGGCAAACAGACTTACAGGCCACAAGAGGAGGTTCAGATTCACGAACTCATGGCCTCAGGTATGCTCGTTATCCACATAGGACCTCTGTAAATTGGACAAGATGGTCTCAGAGGTAAAGTACAGAATCTGTCAGTGAGCCAGGATTCCAGGGCAGACAGGAGAGAACTACACTCTACTCACTTGGGTAAAAGAAAGCAATGTCCTCTGGAGCCACCTGGCCTGACCTCACTTCCTTCTCAGGGTCAAAGGCTGGACATGGCCTTGTCAGTGGAGACAGAACCCTGCTTGGAAGTACAGCGTGTGATGCCTGCAGCTTGAGAGATTTTCAGAACTGAAACAAAGCAACANAGAGGGTGGGCTACANACACATTCTCCCTGGCTCAACGGCCAGCCCACACCTGCGCTTTTGTGACTCTCCACAGCTCCCTTCATGCAAGCAAAGGCAGCTTATGTTTTCTGAGTCCCTGGTCTCCATAATTGGGATTGGAGAAGCCCTCGGGGAAAGAACCCTCTCCCCCAAAATATCCTTCCCTGCTCACTGTCTCTCCATCGTGACATCNTTCTTTGGGGTCTTAAGCATGATGTGGAGGAAATGTCTCCCAGGAAGGAATGTGCATAGGTCTTCCTTGAGGGATCTTATTAAAATGTAAAATTAGGTTCAGTAATCTGGCACAGGGCTTGAGACTAGGGTTCTAATGATTCATTGGAGCCTATGCAGGTGACCTGAACACTATAAGAAGCAAGGTGGCCACATANTGACTGAAACCTCCAGGGAGCTTTTATCATCCCAAGGCCCAGGTTGCACCCCAGGCCAAGCGACTCAGCATCAGTGAAGATAGGGCTGGGATTGTTCTAGCTCCAGGAACAGTCCAGTGGGTGGCCCAGCCTGAGAATGAAACCTGAGGCAAGCCCTCAGCTCACTAGCAGGGAGGTGCTGGTGCACCAGCTGCTGGCTAGCTTTGTGACCACGGGTGAGTCACTCAGGTGTGTCCAACCTTTGGCCCAAGGTTAACTGTGAATGTGGCCCAACATATTTGTAAATGACAATATGATAACACAATGTCNAAAAGTTGGACATCCCTGTGACCTCTCTGAGGTTAAAGGTCGCAGCACGGTCAGGCCCACACAGNTATGCCTGGAGCCCCTACTTCCCTGAAGCCTACTAGGAAGAAAGATCGGAACAGCTGAGAGTTTGAGCTGAACCCATCGACCCCAAATTAAAATTGCTGGGCNAAAGCAACTCCCACCCACTTGCCATCTTGGTAAGTGTTCAGAGAGAATGTGTGCTTTGTCACAATCCAAGACAGGAGAGCCAGTGTGGTCTATACTGAGCAGAGTCCAGAATGGAGACAGAGCTGGAAGAACCACACCTTGTCTCAGTGGATGGCAACTTTGTGAGATCGACCGCTGACTCTGGACAGTAGGGGCTACGTGCTAAAAAGACCTTGGTAATTTCAGACACATGCCTTCAAATGTCCACCAGTGCCAACTACTCTTGGTTATTCTGGGTTCCATTCCCTACATGGATTTGGGGTTAGGTAACACTTGGTTTCAATCCTGACTCTGCCTTTTGATAACCACATGACCTAAGGCACTTTCTCTCCAGGGTCTCTGTCTCCTTTTCCTTACACTGCAGTGATGTTACTTTTCTCATGGCTTGTGTGAGGCAGTTAAACATAAGTTAGCCATCAAGGATCTTTTTCTTCCTCTTAGATTTATCTGTAACTAGGTCTTCCCCTTTGTTAACTTGACACAGCCTAGAGTCATCTGAGAAGGAAATCTCAATGGCAGGATTGGCTTGTGGGCATGTCAAGGGGTAGGGTGTTGTCCTGATTGTTAATTGATGTAGTGGAGCACAGTCCACTGTGGGAAGACCATGCCCTAGGCAAGTTGTCCTGGGCTTCATAGGAAAGCTAATTAAACATAATCCTCTGAGCAGCAGGCCTCTATGCACTGGTTCTCAACCTGTGGGTCACAACCCCTTGGGGGGGTTCTCATATCAGATATCCTACATATTAGATATTTACATTACGATTCACAGCAGTAGCAAGATTACAGTTAAGAAGTAGCAATGCAACAATATNATGGTTGGGGGTCACCACAACATGAGGAACTGTATAAAGAGTCACAGCATTATGAAGGGTGAGAACCACTGCTCTATGGCTTCTGCTTTGAGTTCTTGCCCTGACTTCCCCCTGGTGATAGACTGTGATCCTGAAGATGAATAAACCCATGCCTCCCCTAAGTTACTTTTAGTCAGAGTGTTCCACCACAGCAACAGAAGGGAACTAGAACACCCCCACCCACTCTACATACTTGACCTTTGCCACTACCACAGAAACAGGCTGCAGCTAACCTGTCAAGGCATGTAAANCACATATAAATAGAAGGACCACTNATTCATCCTTGCTTCTGGGCAAGCAAGCACCAGCCAACCTCCAGCTGGCTGAGGCAGTTCAGCAAAAGTCAGCCACTTCAGGCTCAGATTGGCAGAATACANNGTTGTCTTTTCAGGCTACTGCATTTGGGGGATGTTTCTTACACAGCAATAGCTTACTATCCCAACCAAGAGGTGATATAGCGATGGGTCTGGGAGACAGAGAGTCCAGCATGGTTGGAGCTTTTACTCACACGCGGGCTAGAAACATCACCAGACCAGAGTCAACATTTTGTTAGCATAGTNGCTATGGCACCATGGGGTCAATCTACTACCATGAGAGAGAAGCCAGCCTAGGGGTAGAGCTGGCACTCTGGATGAAAAGCCAAGAACAGTGGTGACCCTGTTTCTGTCCCCATTCTCCCATTCTGTGCTTGCACACAGCACAGATGTTCATAGCTGGGACAGCCGTCCTCAAAAACAAATGGAAGAAAATGGTGTTGCAGAGATGCCAGCTCAGTGCCCAGACCCAAAGGCCCAATGCTGGAATCTTCTGCTCAGGGCTAAAAATAAGTCCTTCTTATTACACAGACATCAGCCAGGTCACTTCTGTCTGATGCACAGTAGCCATGGTCCTTGCTAGTCCATGATTTCCTCCAGACCAGGACAGGTGCCAACAGGCCTCCACTCGGCCTCATCCCGGAGCACTGCCCCGTTAGCTGTTTTCTAACTTGGGTAAAAACCTGGTCAATGCATAATCTAAATGTGGGTGAGATGTTCTGATTTTAGCTTTTAAATGTCTTCTTCATTAAAAGCCCCTGGTGTGTTGTGTCTTTTAATGTGCCCCGTGTCACTTCCTCAAATGGTGCTAGTCTTCCAGACTGCCATCCACTTAAGATCTATGTGAAGTCTAGAAAGAAAGGGGGGGCAGATAAACACAAAGCCTGCCTCCCCCAGCATCGGCTGCTAGGCTGCACATTTACCCTCAGGCCTCTCACTCCAAAGCGAATGGACTCATGGGACCAGTGTGATGGCCCCATGGGTGAAGGCACTTGCTGTTAAATCTAGCAACCTGAGTTTGATTCCTGGAATGCACATAAAGGTGGAAAGAGAGAACTGACTCCATAGACTTGTGCTCTGACTTCTACACACATGCCGTGGTGTACACAACACACACACACACACACACACACGCATGCACACACACACACACACGCATGCACACATTAATGATAATTTTTATAAAGTGAGTGGACTCAGGGCCTGCAGAGGCAGCATGGGTGCAGTCAGAAATCTAGCCCACCTGCTGCTGGGAATCCTGCTGTTCCACCATGCACTTGGCCCTCCCTTCTCTGGGCTTTGGTTTTCTCCCCTGTAAAGCGCGTGCTCACTAACCTTCCTTCTCATTCTGCTCTTCTGAGAGGTCAGTGTGGGTCATTCTCTGTTAAGTTCTGCTTCCTGCGCAGCCCCTGCTGTGTCGGGAAGTGTGCAGAGCAGACATGAGCTTCCATTCCGGCTGGGATGCTGAATGATGAATAGGTATAGGGTGAGTTCTTAGCCAAGCTATCTTCAGTATGTCATTTGTAGAGGGGGGAATGCAACTATCTTCTTCTATCAAAAAGAAAGCATAGGGATGTAAGCACTTGCAGCTGCCCCATGGATGGGTGTTTATTGTTCTTGTCATGTGACTAAAGGGCAGTCAGCTGGATGCTTGCCCAGAGGTTGGGTGGACAGGACCCACAGCACATGGGTGTGACATAACTATAATGGTACCCAATTAGATGCCCCATATGCCATTCTTGGCAAGAAAAGATGCAGACTGCTGGTCAGAGTGTGATTAGGGACTTGGAAGATGTCTGTCTTAGTCACTGTTCAATTGCTGTGAAGAGACACCATGACCATGGCAACTCTTATAAAAGAAAGCATTTAACTGGGGCTTGCTTACATTCAGAGGTTGAGTCTATTATAATCATGGTGGGAAGCATGGAGACATGTAGGCAGACATGGCGCTGGAGAGGTAGCTGAGAATTCTACATCTGGATCAGCAGGCAGCAGGAAGGAGAGCCACTGGGCCTGGCTTGAGCATTTGAAACCTCAAAGCCCACCTCCAGTGACACACTTCCTCCAGCAAGTCCACACCTCCTAATCCTTCTCAAGTAGTGCCACTCCCTAATGGCCAAGNATTCAACGGCCTGTGGGGGCCATTCCTAATNGAACCACCACAGTGTCTTCGTTTCTGTTCCTGTAGCTGCAGTAAAACACCCTGAGAACTTAAGGGAGAAAGGTATTATTTGGCTCACAGTTCCATGTCACCATCTATCATGACAGGGAGGTCACAGCAGCAAGAGCTTGAGACAGCTGGTCACATTATATGTACAATCAAGAGCAGAGAGTAACAAATCAAGGTGTGCANGCTAGTGCTCAGCTCACTTTCTCCATTCTTACACAATCCAGGATCCCCTGACTAGGGAATGATTCCACCCACAGTGGGTGTCTTCCCACCTCCGTTAACTTAGAGGCTTCTTCCCAGGTGCCTCTAGAGTGTATCAAGTTGTCAATCAACATTAACCATCACAGAAAGAATGGGAGACAAAGGGCACAGGCAGCCGGAAATGGACTCCTTATGCTGGTAGACGGAAAAGCAAAGCTAGTGTTGCTGTGAGGCTAGGGTCCAAGCCCATCTGTACTGGTTCTGTAATGTGCCACTATGAAGCTGATTTTTTTTCACTTTATTTAGTAAGAAGGATAAAAAACTTTCCAGAAATATTAGAAGGTTTGCTGTCATAATCCCCAGACCCTGACTCTAGATGACATTTGTAATCAGAAAACACACATGTCACATATCTGTTGCTGAAAACTTGTGTTGGGTCTAACTCACGCTTTTCATAGGCAGTAGGTTCCACCCATCATTTTTGGTGATAATTAACTCACCCTGACTTCTACACACAGTTTCAATCAACCCAGCCTGGCAAAAACATGGCTAAAGGCACTTTTCTCTAGACAATTGTTTTGCAAATGAGAAAGAAAGGNCTTTGGCAGGTGTGGAATAATAATTAATCATTTGTTCCACTGAAAACTGCCCAAGAAAAGGCAGAAAAATATCCTTCCACTCCCATTGCCACAGCGTGGCAGCCTAGAAGCAGGTCTCTGCAATATTCTGCAATGAAGGATTCCTGGGAGAAGGAGGGGGGATTTCCCAACCCACAAGCCACTCACGGGTTTGTGCTGTGTAGGCTAGTTAAAGCTAGAAATGCCCTGTCTGGGATTTCCTTTCCCCGAGTAGTTCTGGGTAAACACAGACCCAGGAGATTCTCCTTGCAAGGCATTTGAGTTGAAGCAGCCAGGTCCTCTTCCAGCACTCAGTGTGGGTGCAGGGTGGCCTCTTGTAGCCCCTGCAGCCATTGCTGACCTGCGAGCTCCCCTCCCCTGGTAGCTCCCCTCCTCTATTCACTCCCCTCCCCTTCCCTGCTGGTACCTGCGGTCTGAACACAGAGGCCAACTTCACAGTGTCACAGAAGGCTTCTGCACAAATCCCTCAGTTACTGGCTTGTGTGCCGCTAGCTTTTAGACTTAAAATTCTGGAGCAGTAGCCACTGTCTTCTCCAAAGTCCCCTGCACTGGCTGTGCTCACCTGTCATCGTTCACTTACTGATTTAATGACTGCTATGGAGACCGCTCAGGAACAGCAGAGCCTGTAGTCGGCAGTTGGAGAGAGCCCAGTGAGTTCAGAAGCCCTTCCCTCAGGCAGCTATGCTCTAGGGGCTGAGAGAAGCATTCAGGGTAGGTACTGCCATACCAACAACAAACAACAGAAGAACACAATGAAGGACTGTGATCACACCTATCAGCTTCAAGGTCATTAACTGAAACCCACTTGATAAGTATTAGAGCCCCAGTTATTGGATAGCCTCCCCGATGCCATGAGCACATCAAGCTGAATTAATAAGTCCCGGTTTAACAAGCAGAGCAAAGCAACTCCCGGGTGACTCTCAGGAAGACAGGAGAGGAATCACACAGGTCTGGTGACCAGGTCCTCAATAGCCTGTAGGTGGTCTTGAGCAGCCCTGGCAGGCTAATCCTGACCCTTGGTAGGCTTTCTGAGGGGTGGGGTCTGGAATGGGAGGGCAGCTCCAGGGAAGGGCTGTTGCTTTGGTGGACTTTCTCTGGGGCGGGGTCTGGGGAGAGAGAGAGGTGGGGCCAAGGTGGGACTTTCACCTAAACACCACCCAGGNCTGGGACCCACTGTCCAGTGCACTCAAAGACATCTAGGAGATGGGGAAGATGACTCCGTCCGTACGGTGCTCACCTTGCAAACATGAGAACCTGCATTTGATCCCCCAGACCCAAGTTTAAAAGAGCCAGATGTTCTGTCATGAACTTGCAATCCCAGTGCCAGGGATACTAGACCAAGGGGTCACTGACCAGCTCTAAGTTCCAAGCTAGGAAGAGATCCTGCCTCAAAAAGAGGTAGTTGGTTTCTGAGAAATGATACCTTAGGTTGTCTTCTGGCTCCCACACATGTAAACACATANGTGCATCTGTCTACATCCTTTTCACATGTACCTGCACAAACACACACACACGCAACTGACTAAGGTGCAGTCTCTGAGTTTGTGAGTAGTACTTTATGTGACAAGATGCACTTTGCAGGTGTAGTTAAACTATAGACTGACATGCAGACTTGGTCCCAGATTATCTCAGTGGGCCCTAAACATCATCACCAGTGTCCATAGAGGGAGGCAGAGGGGCTTCAGAAGAGGAAATGGGGACCTGGAGATGGGAGCAGAGACATAAGGATGCTGCATTATGGAGGAGGGAAGGGTNAGTATAGAGAAAGAGGCCTGGCACCAGAGACTCCAGACGCTGCAGGAGATGGGCATGCCTTGAAATGGATTTTCCCATAAAGCCTCTGGAGGGAGCATGACCCTGTCCTTCTTTCAGCCCAGACAAACTCGCTCTGTGCTCCTGGCCTCCAGAACTGTAGAAAATAGAAGTGTGTTGTCTGAAGGCCCTCAGGTGCCAGCAGCCACAGGAANTAGATCTGCTGTTCAAGTTCAGGATTTTTCCAGAACATCCTGGGCCAGGATCCAGGCCCCACCGGGGCACCATTACAATGTGGCACTTCTGATCTCAGGAAACAAAGGGAAGTGCTGGCCCAAGCTTCCTTATGAGAGCACATTGAAATGATGTTGTTAGGTCCAAAGTGGAGGGGGGTGGGGCAAAATGGCAGTGCTGGTAACAACACCCTAAACAGAACGGGAATGGCCCCTCACTTAGAGGTGTCACAACTATTTAAAGGATGCAGGAGAAAGCATAGTATGTGATAATAAGAATAGAGAGCTGGCCCTGGTGGCACACGCCTTTAATCCCAGCATTTGGGAGACAGGGGCAGGCGGATCTCGGTGAGTTCGAGGCCAGCCTGGTCTACAGGTTTCAGGACAACCAGGGCTATACGAAAAAATCCTGTCTCGGAAAAAGAAAAAAGAATAGAAAACAGGGATTCTTTGGGGTTTGAAAAGGAAGGAGGGAGGCCAGCACAACCGTCACAAATGCAAAGGATGTCCCCTGGTGGTGAAGAGAGACTCCAGCCATTGCTGTTTTCTCTGTATGTTTCCATGGAGGGTCTCAGGGGGATTTGGAACCATGTGACAGCCACAGAATTCTAAAACGTCAGCAGATGAAGGGCCTTCCATCTGTCATGAGGCCTTTGGGGACAGATGAGGAAGCTGACAGAATGTTGGGAGACTGAAGAAGGCTAATGGCAAACCAAGTCTTCCGTCTAGTTTGTGTGGTGCTGAGGCTGGAACTCTGGACCTCCTCCATGCTAGGTGGGTGCTCTACCATTGAGCTACATCCCCAACCTGATAGATGCTGTCTGGAAATGGCTACTGCTGAGAAGTTCTGCTGCCTGCAGCCTGGCTGGACCACATCATGCATCTGCTTGCCTTTGCTTCCAGGCTGGATGAACAGTCCAGCATCCCTCTCAGACCTCCACATATTTGCTCAAAGTTCAGGGAGGGGAGCCCAGTTGTGTTCATTTCTCCCCTGTTCTTATCCAGGCCCTGCTCTAGTCTGCATACTGTCCCACACACTGAGGCACATCACAAGCCCAGCCTTCTTGCCTGCTGCACCAAACTGGAGCTAAGTCCTCTCAGCCCACCTTGCTTGTATCTGCCTCNGTGCTTCTCCTTTAGCCGAGGGAGGGAAGGTGGGACTTGCATTACCTTCCTCCAGACTCCAGATAGTTTTCAGACCTGTGTCTAGATGAGCTCAGACCTGTGTCTAGATGAGCCCCCATCCCTCACCTGCCTCTCATTGCCCCACACCTGGGACTGGTAGGAATTTTAAGGTCCCCAGGCCTACTGAGACTCTTCATGTCACTGCCCTAGGCTGGAAGGTGACTCTTCCTTGTGGCTCAAATAGGAAGAATTCTAGAACCATATGGACAGAGAGCAGCATGGGCAGATCACTGGGTATTGATGGTTGCAGCCACCTGAGGCCACTGTGCATGACAGGCAGATACTGGTGACGAGAGGAACCCCAGGCTGACTCACTGTGGGGATGGACCTTTCTAGAGTAGGGTCCTAGGCCTTGTCTGATGGTGAGAAGCAGATCTGGCAACTGGAAGCAGCAGAAATCAGTGTGAGGGAGAGCACAGGGGCTGCTTCAGGCTCTGGTGCTGGGAACAGAGGAGAAGGGCCTTCCTAGCAATCAGAACTGAGACTGCTCCTCCCACACACACAGTGGAACTGTCTTCTGGCACTAAATACCAATAACACTGAAAGCAGAGGAAGAACAAAGCTGTGAGCATTCCTCCCGGGCAGCCTGGGCTGATTCGAATGTGTTCTATTTTTATCCAGGAGTACTGTGTTCTGCACTACTGTAAGGGAGAGGCTCGTTTTAACACAGGGAGGGAGTCTCCATCATGATTGGCTGTGAAAGAAAAGGTCAGAGTCCTCATGATGTGTGAGAGCGTGTGTATGTGTGTACAGGTGTGCGTGTGTGAGCACCCTTGGGGGCCGCTCAGACAAGCATCAGACAAAACAGCTGAGAAGTTCTGTTGCTTGAAGCCTGGCAGGACCTCATCATGCACCAGCTCACTGTTGCTTCCAGGCTGAACGGAGTCCAAGCATCCTTCTTAGACCCAAACATATTTGATCAAAATTCAGAGAGGGGACCCCAGTTGAGTTCACTTCCCCNCTGTTCTTATCCTGTCCCTGATCTAGGCTGCAGGCTGTCCCCCACACACATTGAGACACATCCATGGTTCCAGCCTTCCTTCACTCTGCATCCAAACCGGGGCCAAGTCCTCTCAACCNACTTCATGCCTCTCTCTTCTCTCCCAGCATTAAACTAGATAGAACCCACCACCACCCGCAGCTCTCTCCTCATTTGCTCCCTCTCACAGACCCCCATCTCAGCCCCACCCCCTCATTGCTCCTGTCCCACACCCCACAACAGCCTCCTCTTCAGCTATGCCTCCCAATGCCCCATGAACGAGGCAGACTCTGGGTAAATGTGGTGTGGTGACTCCCCACATCTGTCTCCACTCCGCTCCCTCAGCCCCACAGAAAAGATAGTAACGGGAAAACCAAACGCTGTCGACATGCAGGACTAGAGAAGATGAGCTCAGACCCTGGCTGACAGTGGATCAAAGGACCCAGAACATTTAGGGTTGTCTTTAGAGCAGTTGAAGGAAGGTGTACGCTAAGGGCATGGTGACAGGTANGGGAGCTAAGGATGACTGGGTTNGGCATGGAGAACAGATTCCTCGAGAGATTCCAATAGGGAACATCAGGTACTGAGAAGGCTCATACCAAAGGATTAGAATAAAGCCACCAGTCGGAACCCTTAGGTACCTTCTCCTAACTGCCCAATAGAACACAATCCACCTCCCTCCTCTCTCAAGAGGCAACAAGTAATTGTGTAAACACAGCTGTCCAAGCAAGGGAGGGGAAGGAAGACTCCAGCTGAAAGTAGGTATGTGGAGGGGTACCATTCTACACCCTGTACTACGGGAACCTCTGCCCCTCCCCCACCTGGACACACATCTGGGGTAGACACGAAAAGATGCATCTCTTGAGGCTGGGGATANAGCTCAGTTGGTAGAGTGCTTGGCTAACATGTACCAAACCCTGGGTTCGACTCCAAGCACCACATTAAGTCAGGCATGCATGGTAGAACATGCCTGTAACCCCAGCACTCTGGAGGAGGAAGGAAGAGGACCAGAAGTTCAAAGGTCATTCTTGACTACAAAGTGAGTTCAAGGCCGAAATAGATTACATGAGACTGTCTGAAAATAAAAAAAAAGGGGTGCCACTGACAGCAGGGGTTCCCCAGTGAGAAATTCAGCTCACCACCTGTTTTTTGGGTTCTCCAGAGACCAGTAGGAAAGATTGGATAGATAGGTGGGTGGGTGGATGGATGGATAGATGACAGGTAGACAGACACACAGATTTATTATAAAGNATTGCTTCATGAATCTACTTCAAGATCTACTGTCTTAAGTAGCGTAGCAACTAGACTCATTCCAGAGTAGAGCAGTGCAAAATTAAAAAACTAAATCTTAATAGCTGAGTTAATCATATTTTATTAAATTCCAAGCACTGTCCTAAGAAATTTACAT
>LZPO01034909.1:53178-63698 GCA_001675575.1 Neotoma lepida
CCTCCACCCTGCTGAGGGGTGGCTGGAAAAGGAATCTAAATAGTCAAGTGAGTAGGGGTGAGGGCAGTGTGTGCCTAAGAATGGAGCCATCACAGGATAGTCCAACCCTGANGCCCCTTCTTCCTCAGCCGCCTGTCTGGAGCCTGAACCCGGCTCTGCCTGTCGGGGGCACTGTGAGTTTGAGCGATTGACATTAGAATGGATGGTGTGAGCTCTGCGCGGCTGTATTCGGGTTTATTTGGCATGGGGCTCCGTGAGCAGGATGTTATTACAGCAGCATAATTGGTTTCTCAAAGGTGATTTACTCCTCTTGTTAGCAGACNGGAGTGGTTGAAGATTTCAATCTACTAACATTTAGATTGCCTCAGGAGGGAGGCCAGCAAGTCCTGCCTGCACACATTTGAAATGCCTGCAGCCAGCAGACCGCTGCAGATCCTTGGTGGAGTGCTAATGGGTCCCAACTCTGGTACCAGTGACCTTAGCTGGGGTAGCAGAAACTAGATATGGTCCTCCACCTCAGAGAAGAGGAGGGCGTAGCTCTCAGCAAGGTGAGCATGACCTGTTCACTCCAGTACCCAGGAAGCTTTGCTTGAAGCCCAGCACACAAATACAAAATACTAACACAGCTGACCCTGTGTTTGAGGGTAATGTGTGTGTGTGTGTGTGTGTGTGTGTGTGTGTGTGTGTGTGTGTTCACACCTCCACTTCCTCACTCCTTGCCACACTGGGATTGTAAAACCCTTTGGGGTAGAAGGAAAAGGAGGGGTGACAAAGACAAAAGACACAAGCTGCAACTATGACTCACGGGNTCTGTGTGCCAGCGCTGAATGATTTGTAAAACGGCAGTGACAACACAGGAGTNGATGTGCTGCTGGGAGCATTGATGAGAAAGGCCAGACACCCATTATACAACAGACCATCCCAGAACAAAACCAGACCCACCGGGGATGTCACTTCTGCCAGCCCCTGCCAGTGTCTGAGACGTACCCGGTATCCCACCAATGCAAAGGGGTGCCAGGGCAGCTAGTTTTGAAGAGTTTCTCCTGAAGGAACTCCTATCTTTTCAAAATTTGAAAGTGGGGCTTGANACGCAGCTCCGTTGGAATGTGCTTGCCTAGCATGTGGCCAGCCATCCCTGGGTGTGGTGACACACCCCGGAATCCCAGCCCTTGGGAGGTTGAAGCAGGAGGATCAGAAGTTCCAGATCACCCCCAAGTGTGTAGGAAGTTCGGGGCACATGAAGCCTCGGGGTCATTGGGAACGCTGAAATTCTAATGTGGTGTTTGCATTATGGAGTAGGGCAGACATTGCCCTTGTGACATTGTCCTTGCTACTCTGGAGTGAAGCCACACCTGAGCTTCTCGGCTGGAATCTAAAATGAGCTGTACCCCTGTCCCTAGGGTATGCAAGAGAGACAAAAACAGCTCCAGATGCTTGAGATGATGCTGATGGCTCTGGGCACAGCCTAAGCCAGGCTCTGAGTACAGCCACCCCTGTAATGGCAGAAGAGGAACTTTTTGTTCAGTCTGTTTTTAAATTGCCCCATGAATAAAATTGGGGTTGTCTAAATTACTGCACACTTGGGAACTATACTCAGGCTCCTGGGGCTAGGGAGGTAAACTTCATCCTATGGGTGTGACCAGAACACTCACCAGATGAGGTTAGTCTCCGGGAGACTAGTGAGGGGCTCTGTGCATCGAAGAAACCACTTTGGGCCCCTGAGGAACCTGGCAGAAAGAGATGGGATCGCAGACATGCTGCTGGGCCTGGCTTTTTACACGGGATTAGGGGATCCAAATTTAGACTCTCACACTTGGAAATAACTAAGCCTGACCCCAGCCTCAGGAATAGACTTTCTAGAAATTCTAATATTCTGTACTTTATCTCCAGTAAGTCTACATGTTCAAGAGGACTTTGGTTTTCTTTGTTGGGGGACANGATTTCTCTATATAGTTTAGGCTGCTTTAGAACTCATAATCCTAGCTGGGAAGTGGTGGCGGATGCCTTTGATCCCAGCACTCGGGAGGCAGAGGCAGATGGAACTCTAAGTTCCAGGCCGGCTTGTTCCAAAGAGTGAGTTCCAGGACAGCCGAATGTGGTGATATACTGTTTGTCATCTAGGAAATAAACTTTGCCTGAAAATCAGAGGACAAAGCCAGCCACTAGATTAAACATAGAGGTCAGGCAGTGTTGGCACACACATTTAATCCTAGCACTTGGGAGGCAGAGATCTGACTGGATCTCTGTGAGTTCAAGGCCACCCTGGACTACATGAGATTGATTAAGTCTAGGGGAGAAACAGAGCCAGGCAGTGGTGGCACACACTTTTAATCCCAGTATTTGGGAAGCACACACACCATTAATCCCAGCACTAGGAAGGTTGAGATAGGAAGTGAAATGGCTGGGCAGAGAAAGGCAGATAAGGCGTGAGGAGANAGGAACTAGAGGCTCTTTTGGCTGAGGACTCAGGTGTATTCAGTCAGAGGATTCATGGAGTTGGCGAGGTGAGAAGTGGCTGTGGCTTGTTCCTTTGTCTCTCTGATCTTGCAGCATTTACCCCAATATCTGGCTCCAGGTTTTTATTAAAAGACTGTTTAGAATCCGTGCAACAGCCAAGGGCTACATAAAGAAAGCCTGTCTTGAAAAACAAAAGCAAACAAGCAAAGAACTCATAATCCTCCTGCCTCCACTTCTTGGGTGTTGGGATTACAGAGGTATACCACCATCACCAGATGAAAACAGTCTAAGTTTCTATTCATGACCACAAGTGGGAGTCAGTTTAGTTCTGGGAAATTCCTGTCTTGCCTCCAACCTGGAAGGACCATGTTCAACTGTCAAGGCCATATGGAGTAACAGACGAGGTCAGTGGCAAAGGCCACAGAAGGGGCTCTTCAGAGAACCACTAGTAATAGCAACTGGTAGGGGGAAGGACAGAGGAGATGGAGGGAGCCATTCCTAGTCCACTGGGTAGAGACACCTTGGGGTCANGCTGTTGTTTGTGGTGTTGTGACTAAGTACCTGGCAGACAAGGGAGGAATTGTCCTAGCTCTAGTTCAGAGGGTTCTTCACAGTCCTTGGTTTTGGTTTGACCCTTTTGGGACTTCAGCAAGTGCCAGCCAATAGATNACTTGTCTTGCCCAGGACAAGCATGCTGGGGTCCATTCAGTCTCTACATCACTCCAGAGAAAGCTAACATTCAGGGTCCCCTTGGCTGGACCTCCCAGAGGTTCCAAGGGAAGAGTCAACAGCCATGTTTGCCTTCTGAATAACCTTGCCCTCTCTGCCAGCCTCAGTTCCAGGAAGAAAACTCAGACCTCNGAGAAGAGGCTCTTGACTGACCTCTGGGCCTTCCTCCACTTTCCCACAATTCCCCAAGCCCTGCTGCTTTCTCTCGTTTCCTTCACAGATACCTAGCTCCCTGACCCCATTCTCCCTGGTGGCCTGGCCTCTCTCACACACTGTCCACTGGGATGCCTCTGAGCCTCCAGGCTTTTCCTTGATATGCTAAGGAGGTAGANAAAAGACTCCCAATCCAGCACGATTCTTCTAAGTTTTCAAAACCAGGACTTCCTCTGCCTCTCCTGCCTTGGGCGCTAAGCCTTCTGGCTCCCCTGGAGCAAGAGGCTAGAAGGAAATAAATGTGCAAAGAGGAAAAATGGAAATGCTTTGGCTAAAGTTTACANAAGATTATCCTTGGGACATGGTTGTGATAATCATGGCCCTGGGGGTGAGGGTGNAGTCCCCAGAGCCTGCAGATAAATTTCAAACAGTGTTTGAGCATTCATGATATTCAGCCCTAGAGAAGGCAGGGTGTGAAAGCAAGCTCACAGAAGCCNAAGTTCGCTAAGGTTGGGTCCTCAGCTCTCCAGAACTCACAAAAGTCAGGGTTTGAAAGAGGCCATTTGCAAAGGCTTGAACTCAGGGCATCTCCTGCCAACAGTTCTAATTCCCTGAGCTTCAACTTTCTAGGTAAATGCTNAGAACACAAAAACAATCAAAAACTTCCCATTTAAGGGCAAGGAGTTTGGGGTCCTGAATTCTGTGGAAACTGGTTCCCCATGACATGGCTACACCCATTGACTCAAGAAAAGAGAGGGATCCCAGGCAAGAATCAGGAGCTGAAAGTCTGGGGCAGGTGGACAGGAGGGCAGCAGCCAGCTGGAGAGAGTCTACTTGGGGGAGGGAGGCAACACAAAGCAAAGAAAGACAGCAGAATGAGAAGTGAGACCATTCCAGAAAACCTCACCCAGCAGGCACCTGGAACCTTAGAGACGGGCTTTGCTTCTGCTCTAAGCCCTCCGTGTCCTGATCACCTGACATGTGAAGAAGCCATGCCACAAGCTCCCGCTGCCATCCCTATGCCTTCCCTGCCATGAGGGACCATGCTCCCCAAACTGTAAGCCAAAATAAACCCTCTCCTCAGTGACGCTGCTTCTGTAGGGCATTTTGTCACAGTGCTCAGAAAAGTAAATAATACAGGGGTTGACTGGCCTCAGTCAGGAATCCTAGGGCTCTCTCGTGTGCTTTCCGACATATGGTAGCTAGGATCCAGCCCACTGAAGAATCATCAAGGCTAGGAGTCAAGGACAGCACACTCTGAGCTGCAAGTGGTTGTCAGCTGGGAGCTCAGTTGGAGTTGGCAGCCAAACCGGCGCATGTGACTTTTCTATGNTCTCGGGCTGCCTCAGCCACAGCAGCTGGNTTCCTGAAAAGACTGTACAGTGAGCAAGCTTTCCAGGAGACCCAGGCAGCAGCTGGAAGGCCTCCTATGAGCTAGTCTTAAACAACTCCTCTGCTGTTTCTGTTCCTCAAAGCACAAGTTGGCATCGGGAAAAGTAGACTCCATTTCTGAATGGGAAAGTAATGCATGTATTTACGCAATTAATGAGGGCCATCTGGGGTTGGTTGCATGTGTGTTTGCAGGTGTTTATATATGCATATATATGTAGAGGCCAAAGGGCAACTCAGACNTTATTACTCAGACACTATCCATCTTGTTTACTGAGACATGGTCTGTAAGTATCTTGAACTTGTCATCTAAGCTAGGCTGCCTAGCCGATGAGCCCTAGGGATCCATGTATCTCTGATTCCCCAGAAGTGGAATTACAAGAGCATGCCACCATATCTGGCTTTTTAAACGTGGGTTTTNGGGATTGAACTCAGGTCCCCCCAATGCTTGCACAGCAAGCACTGAACCAGCTGAGCCATCTCCCCAGCCCAGCTCAGCAAACACCTCTAGAGACTTTAACATCACCCATCCTATAGCCAGGACAATTTTTATACCTTTCACGTGCAAAATTGGCTAAGCTAAGCCCCCTCCTAAAATATCCAAATGTAAGCCCTCGATGGCTTCAAGCTTAGGTTCAGGGTCCAGGATCTCACCACATAAATCAGGACCAAGTTGTNGGTGGGGGCTCCCAAACACAATTCCTCAGCTATGGTTTCTTTCCAGCCAAAGGCCTGAAGAAACAATGACATCTCTCCTCATTTTCCTACTCCCAGGATGCAATGACAAGATGCACACAGACGACAATGTCACCCTCCAGTTGAGCAGTGGCACAGAGAGGAGAGACAGGGCAGAAGGCACAGACTACATATCTTCTTGTCAGCTTAGCTGGACTTGGAATCACCTAGAAGACACAACCCTAGGTGTGTCTGTGAGGGCATTTCCAGGGAGGTTTAACTGAGGACAGAGCCCCTGAATGTGGGTGGCACCATCACTTGGGCTGGGATCCTGAGCATAAACTGAAAGGAAGGAAGACAGCTAAGCACGGCATGTTACTCATTGCTTCCTGACTGAGAGTGCAATGTGACCAGTCACCTATTGTTTTTGTCACCACGACTTTCCCTGCAGTGATGGATGGTATACCCTGAAACTGTGAGCCGAAATAAGCCCTCCTTCCCTTGAAGTTGAGTATCTGGTCACAGTAATGAGAAAAGCGACTAAAACCAGTCCTGCATCCTAAGAAGGCTTCCTGGTGACCTGGGCTCTTGGCTCTGCTCTGTGTCACTTTTCCATGGCCAGGAGCGTCATGGCTCAGCTGTTTCCTCCAGACAGAACATGAACATCTGCATCATGCAACAAAGACTCCTGTGGTTGCACCTACACAATGTCTTGGCAACAAAACATTGCAATGCTGGCTGAATCTACAGTAACTGTCTGCTAATACTCTCTTAGAAGGGGGAGCTATTTTCTGACATTCAATGCACCATAACCTTTGAGCTTCTTGTGGCCTGGGGTGGGGGATGGGTGTGATAGAGTAGAAGAAGTAGAAAGAGAACTGATTGGTGCTCGGGTGGTGCAGCTTTGATGGGTCATCACCCATGCCAGGGGGAGACATTTTGACATTGATGCTCTGAGGTTGTCTATACTCCTATGAACAACCCCAATAAACTCTCTGGATCACCAAACTGGACTGGGGTGGAATCAAGTCTTGGTCTCTCAAAGCCCTGTGCATTTCTTTCTGTCTTCCAAGGGAAAGTGACAACCATAAACAATGGCCCACATGTGCAGACAAGGAGCCTTGACAATCTGTTTTGTTGTTTGAAATATTTCTTCTACTTCTGTCTACACTAACTTATTTCTTTTATAATTTTCATAGGTTTCCTGTAGTCAAAGTTTAGGCCAACATCTCTAATTCTTAAGGGCCCTGTTGTCCATNAATGGTGGCATAAAAAGCAGTCCCCNGGGCCCTTAGAAGTCCTCTTCTCTAAGGGCCAGGAGATAGCTTATTGGTGGAGAGCTTGCCTCCACCAGTGCACAAAGCCCTGGATTACATCCCCAGCACTGCATAGACCAGGCACATGGTGACACATGCCTGTCATGCCAGAACTTGGGAGGTGGAGGCATGGGGATCAGAAGTTCAAAGTCATCCTTGACTGTGCANAATGTTTGAGGCCAGCCTGGGCTACACAAAACACTGTCAAAAAGGGAAGGGATGGGAGGAGATGGGAGGAGACAGGAGTGTAAGATGAATTTCTAAGCAGTCTTATTAATAAACACACAGAACAAGAAATAAAGGTGAAAATCTGACAGAGATCAGAGGAATTAGGAACAAGCCACCAGCTAGCCTCACCTCACCAACGCTGCCACTGCTTCCAAAGAGTGAAGAGAAGAGAGGACTTCCTGTCTAACCCGGCTTTTTATGCCTGTTCATTCTGCTAACTCATTTCCTATNCTCACCAAGCTACATCACTTCCTATTTGTCTGCATGGACCTCCAGAACTCTATGGCTGATGCTGGGATTAAAGGCGTGTGCCACCACCGCCTTCCTCTAGTTCCCTAATGTGACCTTGGACTCACAGAGAACCAAACGGATTAAGGGCGTGTGCTAACTTGCATGACTTTTGTTTTTACTACTATCGGCTGGCAGCTCCGTTTTTCCTCCGATCCTCCGATGAATTTTATTGGGGGACACAGATAAAATATCATCACACAGGAGGAGAGGGGAGGGAAAGGGAGGGGAGGGGAGAAGAATGTGGGAAGGAGGAGGAATAGGATTTGGAGGAAGATGAGAAAGAGGAAGAAAGGTCCTCTTATCTGAGAGAGAAGGTCTACAAGGAAGACCCTCAAGATCTCCAAAAGGGGCATTTATACCCAGGACTTCCTTTTTACCCCAACATAATCATGTTTTTCTGGTGTAAACAAGGGTGCAATAAAGAAACTACCAACAGGACCCTACATGGTATGGTTAAGGGAAAGAAAGGTTTTTGTTGTAGGTAAAAGAGAAAATATCCAGAGGCATCTGGAAGAGACCAGAGCAGAGGGAAAAGAAAGCAGACTGGACATGGTCAAGGCTATCTGCAAACAGAGAGAGATAGAAAGAGATAGAATAGTGAGAATTCAAGTATAGCAGGGTTGGGGGGTAGGGGATGGCAGAGGATATAAAGAGAGCAAGAATTGCCTGGGTGAGCCAGGTGGTGGTGGCGCATGCTTTTAATCCCAACACTTGAGAGGCAGAGGCAGGCGGATCTCTGTGAATTTGAGGCTAGCCTGGTCTACAGAGTGAGTTCCTGGACAGCCAGGGCTACACAGAGAAACCTTGTCTCGAAAAAACAGAGAGAGAAAGAGAGAGAGAGAGAGAGACTGGGGTGTGACAGGCCAGAAGGCTAGGATGGACTTGGAAATGTCTAACAAGTACTTCTTTCTTTTTTTTTTAATTAAGAAATTTTTTATTCATTTTATTAACAAATACTTCTGAGTAGGGACTGAGGGAGACTGGAGGCCAGCATGGGCGTTGATATGCAACCACAGGTATATGTCAACAGAGCCGTATTTCCCTTCTGCCAGAGGTAAGGGAAATGACTCCTTTTGGCAGATAAGAACCAATTTCACAAGTTCTTGAGGAATGCAGGCTTTTATCTACCTGCCAGAAACACTCCTATGTAAGATGAACTTCTAACCAGTCTTATTAATAAACACACAGTACAAGAAATAGGAGTGAAAATCTGACAGAGATCAGAGGAATTAGGAGCAAGCCACCACTAGCCTCACCTCACCAACGCTGGTGCTACTTCCAAGGAGCGAAGNGAAGAGAAGAGAGCGACTTCTGGTCTAACCCGGCTTTTTATGCCTGTCCATTTGTTAACTCATTTCCTATCCTCACCAAGTTACATCACTTCCTGTCTTGTCTGCATGGACCTCCAGAACTCTATGGCTGACTCTGGGATTAAAGGCGTGTGCCACCACCCCCTTCTGCTAGTTCCCAATGTGACCTTGGAGTCACAGAGAAANAAACGGATTAAGGGTGTGTGTTAACTTGCATGACTATTGTTTTACTACTAGTGGCTGGCTGCCCTGTTTTTCCTCCGATCCTCAGATAAATTTTATTGGGGAACACAGATAAAATATCACCACACTCCCATAGTCCACTCTGAGCTCATTTCTAGACATAAGGACACCCTGAGACCTTGAGACCTAACAACTGGTACCTCCATCCATTTGAGCTCTGCCAAGAGGCCATTTCTCACTTTGAAAACACCTTGTCACTCAGAAAGCTCATCCTTTGGGCTTCATATACGCACTGTAAACATTCTCTAAATGTTGGTTGAAAATGAACACAAAGAATGCCTTCGCTAACCTAGGCTCTGCTATGGGTGGCAGCAACTCCAATATAACAAGCCAAGTGTCCTGCCTGTAACCTTAGTTCCAAAGAGGCCAGAGACAGGAGGATCGTTTGGGACATGCTTGCATCCTTCTTCACTGAGAAACTGAAAAGCCCAGATTCAGGGAGGGATTTTTTCTTAAAGGACCCACTGCCCTCTTCTGGCCTCTGTGCAGGCACCCGCACACACGTGCACACACACAAATAAATAAATCTTTATAAAAAAGAAGAATGAAAGACAGATTAAAGACATCTAAAAGAAAGACCAAGAANGAAAAGGGGTGCTGAGGGGAGAACAAGTCACAAAGGATGGTGATCCAGCCCTGTAATCTCAGCGGTGGGAGGTAGAAGCAGGAATTGCCCAAGCTATATATCTGTCTATATGGCTGGACAGGAATTAGGTGCACATCCCTAAAGCCNCAAGGGAGCTGGGAAATCTGGGAAATGTAGTCTTTATTACTGAATGTCCTTCATGAAGCTAAAACCTCTATTAAAAAAAAATCTCTATTACAATGAAAGGGAGGAGGGTGAGATTTAGCCATAAAGACATTAATCAACCTTCCCAAACTATGCAGATAAATAATACCAGTGTGTGGGTCCAAACGTCAGAGCCTGTNCTCAGCCATCCCACACCCTAGGGTCTACAATTCATGGC
Organism: Neotoma lepida; assembly: GCA_001675575.1. Taxonomy (NCBI): domain Eukaryota; kingdom Metazoa; phylum Chordata; class Mammalia; order Rodentia; family Cricetidae; genus Neotoma; species Neotoma lepida. The sequence goes on from LZPO01034909.1 coordinate 62,938, forward strand.
CTCCAGGCCAAGTCCACCCACCATGTGTTTTGTATATAAAGTTTGATTGGTATACTGCTATCCGGCCACCTACTCTCTCCGGCTGCTTTTCCCTGTACAGAGCTGGGCAGTTCCAAAGAAGGATAAATTTCCCTTTACAAAAGTTTCCAACCTTATGCTATATTGATCCCTTCAGTGAAATACAGTATAGAAAATGACTGGCCCAGCTCTTGACCGAAAACNGACACTCAGACAACATTGTCACAGTGGGGCTGCTGCTGTCACGACTGACAAAATCAGTCAGGGCATCAGATCCACCTTGCTGCCAGCATCTCCAGGGCTGCGTTCCAAAGGGGACCCCTGTCACCAAGGTGAGGGGTGCGAAGTGATTGAGATGGAGCCCTCCCACCTGGGCCTGAGCCAGCTGAGAAGAGAGGCCTCAGCCCTGGGATCTCAGTGGGTACAAGGGGAAGTGACTCCTGCCAAACGGAGCCTGTGTTTTGCAGGGCTGGGGACAGGCTGAAATTGCAGCTATTTTTCAATGCCCCGAATGTGTGTAGGCTAGCAGAAGTTAAAAAGAGAATCTGTTGACAAAATGATTCTAAACTCCACAAGGAAGCTGNGGNAAAAAATAACATAAAAGGAGACTGAAAAAGAAACAGAGCTGTGCCTGGTGGTGCAGCCTGTCACCCAGAGGCAAGGGTCTTAAGTTCAAGGCCTACTTGGCCTATAGAGTGAGTTTAAGGTCAGCCTGAGCAACTTAATGAGACCTTGCTTTTTAA
>LZPO01034909.1:73382-84663 GCA_001675575.1 Neotoma lepida
AAAAAAAAAAAAATCAGGTAATACCTAAAAATGCCACGAGAATGTTGGGTTATAGAGGCAGGAGAAACAACTTCAGCAACAGAAACTGACAGCCTCTGGAGAGTGGACTCTGGGAGGAAAGGTTGGAGGCAGGACACTGATGATTTTCATCATTAGACTGTGGTCAGCTAGTTAGTTACATGCTTGCATTGTTTCAATGAAATAAAAATCAGCTGGTTTAAAATTCAAAGGAGTGGGGTTATGAAAGCACAGATCTTCATTTGGCCANGTTGCCAGGAGTGGGGGAGGGGGCTTGTGACAAAGGGACAGGCTGAAGGGGGTGGACAGAGGAAGGAGGGTGGAGGGGAGGGCTGGGAGCACTGTAGACAGGAAGTGAGGCCTTAGCACTCAAGACGACAGGTGGCTCTAAGTGAGGCAGAAATAGACACAGGGAGGCTGGTCAAGGTCAGAGAGGAGATGCAGGGAGAGTCGTGCAGGGGCCAGGCCTTCNACAACCCGTTGGGGACTTCAGGAATGTTAGAAGAGACCATGAAGACTCAGGCGNGGTCACACATCCATACACCATACAGAGCCTTGGTGCCTTTCCCTAGGTGCNCANGGACTGTCCATCTACCCCAGGCCTGCCTGCTGCAGCTGGTTCCGCTATGGGACCCTCCACCTCCTCAAGTCCTTGGCCATGTGTGAGGGGAGGAAGCTCCAAGCCTGGCNTCCCTGGCTCTTGGTAAAGGAAATGAAGATAACTCACCCGGGCAAGAGTCTTTCCTGTCAGGCCACAGGGAGCCCACTCCCAGGCCCCTCACCAGACCCATGCCACCAGGCAAACCAGGGTGCACTCATCTAGCCAGGCACCCAGAGCAAATGACAGCATGCAGATGAAGNCTCACACCCCAGCGCTGCCACTCACTGGGCAGTGAGTGACCTTGGACGTGAAGCCTCATCTCATGGACGCTCTGTGGGGTCGTCTGCTAAGGAGCTACTGTCTCATATTCAGTAATCTTTTGAGGAGACAATGAAATACATAATCTCAATAACACNTCTGTCCTCTTGCCCAGCTGCTCTACTACATGCTATCCACCATAAAAACCCAGGCAGCGGCCACCCTAGTTTCTTAGGGCTGCCATAACATACTCAACGGCTTATAACACCGATTTTTCATTCTTCGGTTAGGGGTCTAAAGTCCAAAATCAGTTCACTAGACTAAAATCAAGACCTGTGCTCTTTACATAGGTCCCACAGGAGANACACCATCTTGTTTTTTCTAGCTTCTATAGGCTGACTGCAATCCACAATCCACAGCATTTAGCCCCTTCTGTCACCCTCAAGGCTACTCCTTGCTATACCTCCGCTCTGACTCTGACCCTCTTGCTCTCCACTTGCTATGTATGACACTTGGCCAGGACCCACCCAGAGGCCCCAGAACCATCTGCTATCTCAAGATCGTGAGTCCAAGTACATCTGCTAGGTCCCAGGTAACATATTCACAGATTCTGGGGATGAGGGGAAAGGCACCTGACACATAAATGTTTGGAAGCAGGTAGACTTGAACACCATCCCTTGCTCTCACCTTAGAGCCAATGCTTTGTTTTACAGAGGCCAAAACCTGGATCTTCAATGAACCCAAAGGTCTCTGTGGTGTGGCATTTTAGAGAGGTGGCAGGCCTCGTGGGAACTCTTTAGATAGCTGGAGTGTGCCCTTGAGGGAGACTATGGAACCCGTCTCACGCTGTCACTTCCTGCCCATGCTGAGAGAGGTTTTGCCCCAGTACACGTTACCCCACCATAATGTGCTTACTACCTCTATGGAACCCGTCTCACGCTGTCACTTCCTGCCCATGCTGAGAGAGGTTTTGCCCCAGTACACGTTACCCCACCATAATGTGCTTACTACCTTGCCATAGGGCCAGAGCAACGGGGCAACCTACTCATTAATGGCCTGGAACCTCCAAACTGAGCCAAAGCAGACCCGTCTTTTCTAGTTCGGGTATCGGTTACAGTGAGAGAAAGCCACCATCATCGTTCACAACTTAAAAAGCCAGGATGGTGGAAGATGGGAAATGTTCCCAGCTTACCTGTGAATGCTCTGAGCAACGACTCTCCTTCAGATTCAAAGTATTTGGACACTTAGACCAACCCTGGTCCCTGCATGGTTGAAAGCTGAGCCCAGACCAGCTGCAGTCCAGAGCAGCAGGAAGGGAGCACACCACTGAGGGCTCTCGTGACTTCTCCAGGAAGGGTTGCCCGTCTTTGGCTGCTGAGCCTACCCCTGAGCACCAGATCAGTCATCTGGAAATATTTCCCACAAAGCATCATGAAATCGCCAGGCATTTCCACNGCCTTTTCCTGGCAAATGTATCCGTGGGCAAACTGTTAAGGTCCTGTGAACCCAGTACCACAGTACTTGCTACTGATAAAATGGGATAGCCTGGAGTTAAAAGTGCTCTTCTCAGTAACTCCATATGATAAAAGCCCACCACTCCAGCTCNTTAGAGACTGTCTACTGCAACGTGAAAGGGAAGCATTTTTAAAAGCTCTTTGGCCATAAATCAAATCTNACCTTACAGAATCTACCTGTGGAGTGCCTTCAGCCTGTTTAATACCACAAACACCATGACCAAAAGCAAGTGGTTGGAAAGGGATTATGTCATCTTACAACTCCCAGGTCACACACCATCATGGGGGGAAGTCAGGGCAGGAGCTGGAGGCAGGAACTTGGGATCAGGAACTGAGCAGACAGCATGGACGAACACTGCCTACTAGCTTGCCCCTCGTTGCTCACTCAGCCTGTCCTGCTTTCTTATACAACCCACAACCTGGCCAGGGTTGGTATTGCCCACAGTGGGCTGGGCCCTGCCATATCAGTCATTAATCAAGAAAATGCCCCCACAGACTTGCCTACAGGCCAATCTGATGGAGGCATTTTCTCAGTTGAGATTCCCTTTTCCCGGATGACCCCAGATTGTGTCAAGCTGACTAAACAAATAAATAAATACATGCCCTGACCAGTACATCCTCCCATCCTGCACAGCAGCTAAGCCACTCCACTGTGACATTGGTCACAAGTTTTCAGTCATGTCATTTACCTTCCAAGATGAATTAGGGGTAACCAGACATTAACCCTGTTCACTCATGTATCCCAGGCTGGCCTCAAACCCACTCTGCAGCTGAGGACGACCTCCAATGTCTGTCCCCTCTGCTTCCACTTCTCAAGTGCTGTGATGACGAGCACTAATGTGGTAGCTCTAAACCCAGAGCTCCTGTGTGTTAGGAACTCTACTAAATGGAGCTACATTCCCAGTCCTGATTANCCATGTTCCACCACCAGAGAGAAACCTCCCTACTCCCTTAAAGCCTTAAAATGGGAGCAAACCAGTCTACCCAAATAACCACACATCAAGTCCTCATAAATAGCCATGTTTTGGGTCTGAGGTAGATATGATATATCATTTGTGCTTGTCAAACAGGAAAAGGAATGTTCTCACTTGAGGCTTGCTGTATAGCTGGGAGAGACAGGAGCACAAATTCAGGGTGCTGCAGTGAGCTATTATTGGCCTGTGCAGATCAGCTGGCCAGCTACAATACCTACCTGTTACCCATGAGGGAGAAAGTGTCTTCAGTCATTTCTTTTTATATATTTCCATAAAGCACACACACACACACACACACACACACACACACACACACACAGATTCTTGAATGACACCAAGTTAAAAGACATCCCCATGTGATGAGCAGAGAAGGAACTAAGAAGCAAGACTGGATGTGCAATCACTCCACATGCCACCACGCAGAAGCCCCAAGAAGTTTCTAAGTGTGGAGTGAAGGGGACAGGTGGCGTCCATGCAGGGCCCTCTGGCTGAAGATGCTCCAACCCCACAGGGACCCTTCACTGGTATCCACTGACTTTAACTCCAGCAGGAGCTGCTCTTGAGTCAACTACCCTTGGCTCCAGGGTAACTGCTGAAGAAGAAAAGGCTCTTCTTGGCCTAACAAACCACAAAGGGCCCAGAAGGCTCAGGACCCAGGGGTGTTGCTCTTTGCACACGAGGAATGCCACTCTCTGTACGCATCTACGTGTCTCCGCCACTGTGCAACTGTGCAGAGGCCTGGAGCTCACCCCTCTCCACCCCTCACCATGCCTCTGGCTGCTATCAAATCAGCTGCTGTATACCTCATGTGCTCCTTAACACTATTTTTCATGTTCTAGACAATTCTCAAGTGGAATATTGAATCTATTCTTTTTAACTTTTATAAAAACAAATCAGCCCTTCATGTGTGTATTTTCCCATCAGTGGTTCAGGAGCAAACACAAAAGTTTTCTTACCTGGGGCTGACACTTACTTCAGCAAAGCCTTCCCGACTGACCCATTCCTCCCTTGACTTCTACTCAGACGAATGACCTGACTTAGTTTCTTTTTACACAATAAAAATATTCTGGCAAAAGCAACTTTACGGTTCCAGAGAGATGCTATCCATCATGTCGGAGAAGGCATGACAGGCGTCAGGGAATGCATGGTGGCAGAGGCAGGAGACTGGCTGTCACATTACATCCACACTCAGGAAATAGAGTGAACAGAAGCAGCCAGGCTATAAAGCCTCAAGGCCCACCTCCAGTGACTCACTTCCTCTGGCAAGGTTCCACCTCCTAAAGGTGCCACAACCTTGTCAAACAGCACCACCAGCTGGAGAGTAAAGTGTCCAAACACATGAGCCTGTGGGGGACAGCTCTCATTCAGGCCACTACAAGACCTGCCTTCTCAGTTCACTCTGCTATCACAATGTACTACCCAGAAAGGGGAACAAGACCTCTCTACATGCCTGTCCCAGACTCCCACCCAAAAGTGAATTCAAAAGGGCTAATGAAGGGTGTGGCTCAGTGCTGAATTGTGGGCTCTTTAAGCAGGAGGCCAGGGGTTGAAGCGTCACAAAATAAACAACCAAAAAGTAACTTTGCATCCTTAAATAGTAATAAGAGACAGTTCAAAGGAAGCTCAATTGCATCCATGTAACTACCAGTCTATGGAGCTAACAAATCTGCCTGAAATAAAAATGTTCACCTTTGGGCTGGAGAGACGGCTCCACAGTCAAACATGAGTACTGCTCTTCCAGAGGACCTGAGTTTGGTTTTCCAGCACCCAAGTGTGGTGGCTCACAACCACCTGTAGCTCTAGCTCCATGGGATTGGACATATTCTGACCTTCTCAGGTGCCCATATCACACACACATACTCTCACATCAATACCCACATAGAATTAAAATTTTTTTAATTAAAAAAAAATTCACTCAGCACAACTCCACCTATTTCTAAAGAGACTAACAACATATGATTTGGAAAGTGTGACAAAAATCCAATATAGTCACAATGGAATCACTAGACATCTGTGAAGCTTCTAANGTTCCTAGAGGGCTGGGTGTGATGCTGTTTGTACAAAAACTTGTGTGTCCCTGTTTAATCCTCACAGTGAACTCTAATTATGCAGACCATGGAATTATTCAGACTCACAGGAGATAACATCTTNAANTTTCTACTTGGTAAANGCGTGCAAATCATAAAGAAAGGATTCTTAATTAACTTCTGGAAAGAACATTACACTTCTTACAGGGCTTCAAGTGGGCACATTCTGGGTGACTCTGATAGGATCGCACNGGCTCACAAGCTTTGAACAGATCATTCCCCTGGCAGCTTATTCCAGCCCAGCCAATATTCTAGAGAGGATGCTCACAGTGCTGTTTTGATAATATGATTTTTATCATTTTAGGTTGTTTTTCCCCCCAAAGGAGCCTTACGGAATACGGGCAGATCCAGGGAAAAGCCAAAAAAGCAACAACGATGAAAAAGCAATTCAATCCACAGCTATTGTGATGGCAGGGGACAATGGCAGCAGATTGATGTGACCCACAGGCCAGCATTCATGCTCAGGCAGGAAAGTCATCTGTTAATGGTATTCTTCCCAGAGGACATGGCAGCCAGCACAAGCAGGATCCTGAGCANAGCCTTGCTTTGGGGCTCCTTCTTTACCTGCTGAACTAAAGGCTTCCAAGGGGTTTTAAGCCCTGTGAGGAATCCATGCAGGCTCAGCTGCATGCTCAAAAGATNGGAGTGTNCAATTAATGCAANTAAAACCTTCACAGACTAACAAGTCTTTTCTTCTCCCTAAAGCCTTGAGGTTAGTCACTGTTGAGGNCTGTCATCTTCTGATCTGGCCCACTGGTCCCTAGTGAGATGGGGGAGGGGACAGCTTTGGTCTGCAGCTTTCCTTCCCTTCTGGGGGAATCCTAAACCCTGTGGGTCCAGCAGACCCTGCCTGCAGGGAGGCCCATCCACACTTCAACCCTACCTCAGGAAGAGAGTGGAGCTAAAGATGACTAAACACACAAAGCCCTGGACCAGCTTTTGGGAGGCCAATATTCATTCTCTGTGCCCTTTTCATGGGAAAAGGCAGCCTTCCTCCTACCTCTGTGACTTCTAGGCAATGCTGTCTGGCTCCTGGAGATTGAATGTGGCTTCCCAAAGAGCCAGACACACTGGGAGAGAAGTGCTTCCTTCCCACGGGTGGGGGGTGGGGAGTCGGGTCCTCCACACCAGCCTCTGGATGGATCAGCCCTGGAGAAGTCCCACCAAGACACTATACTGGAAGATGGACACAGTTCCAATTCCTCTTAGANCCCATTTCTTGAGAAAGAAAATGTTTCAGAGGCCAATTGCGCCTGCTTCCCATTAGCTATCGGCACAGGCTCCCAGAGTGGGCAGGGGGTTCCCCTCTCAGGTCCACACCCCTCCAGCACAGCGGCACNTCTGGCTCAAGGGCACACACACTGTACCTGCACTCCCTGGTAGCCTAAAGGAACTGCAGAGCAGCCTAATGGTGACTATGAGAGTCACTGTTAATGAATTACTCAAACTAAGAGGACACAGGCAAGATCTGGGGCTGTACCTCCGTTGGTAAAGTGTTCATCTGGCAAGTACATTGCCCTGGATGCCATTCTCAGCACTCCAGCGGCAGATGGCTGACATCCCAGCACCTGAAAGGTGTAGGCAAGAGCATCTCAAGTTCAAGTTTACCCCTTGGTTATGTAATGAGTTCAATGCCAGCCTGGGCTATATAGAAAGAAAGACAGAAAGGGGGGAGGGGGAGTGAGAAGCAGAGGGCAGGAGAGAGAAAAAGCCAAGGCTACACAGAGAAACCCTGTCTCAAAAAAACAAAAAGAAGAAGGAGAGAGAGAAGAAGAAAAAAAAAAAGAAGGAAGAAGACAAGGAACAGAGGGCTGGTCCTCCACATCCTACAGATCTATACTTGCTGGGTTAATTACTCACACACACATGGTCTGTGTNGGCAATTTATTTAAAAAACAACAACACTGCAGCCATCACATTTTCTTCTCTGTTCATCATTTCCCTTCTAGAAGAAGTTACAAAAACATCGGGGGATTTGCCATCTTTACAACTCAACCCACGTACAAGAGTCAGGAACGACTCCTGAACCAGGCAGAGAATAAAAGACGATGTAAGAACAAATTTGGGATACAGCAACACCGGATTACAATGCTGATTCACAGAGCAGTGGTTGTAAGGAAGTTCACCACAGGGTATTCTGAGCCAAAGACCAAGGAAAACCACCTGCCTGCTTGCCAGCCAGGAGGCCCAGTGCAAGCACCCACAGCAACAGGACACGACACGGTAAGGCTTTTCTGGCAGCGAATGTGATGGAGAGGGCGCTCTGCTCAGCGAGGACCTGGAACCCTCACTTGGAGTCTTGGTTCTTCTCATCTACNAGGGCAGAGCGGATCCCCAGCTTTTTCAGTTCCTCCACCAGGTCCCCATTCTGGTGCATCTGCAGAAGGATGTCACAGCCCCCCACAAACTCGCCATTGAGGTACACTTGCGGGATGGTAGGCCAGTTGGAATAGTCTTTAATACCTGTGGAGAGAAGGGAGATGCATCACTGAAACCATCAGAAGGGAGTGAATCTTCCACCGCAAACGCCGTAACCCCACTCCTAACAGAAATCCAGGCCTCTCCCTGGTGCCCCACCCCCCTCCTGGACAGCAATGAGTTTCAGAGCCAAATGGACAGCATATCCCTTGACAGGTCACATGATCCCTCAGCTTCTCTTTCAACCTTCAGCCCCTGAGGTTTTCATGAGAATCAGGTAAGGCTCTTGGTCAAACACTGACACATCAGCCAGGGAACGGAACTGTCTAACCAAGGCACGTGAGACACAGGCAAAGCTATAATTATCCACACAGGGCATGTTTTCAGGAAAGAACTGTCGTGGCTTCATTTCCAAATGTAATAATGTGAAATGTGGATCCACCTGAACTCACTGGCTGATTGGGTGGCCCCACCTCTGCCTTCTTCCTGCAGCTCTGAGTGGTGAGGGCCACTGCTGACCGACACTCAAGATGCTGAGTGGATGTTACCTTTGAACATTACCAAGAGGCACAGAAAACCCCTGGCCTATGGCTGCAACTCCTGAGCCCCATGTTCTCAGCTCCCTGGATAGGTTCCACAGAACCTGGTGACAGACACAGGTATGTAGTCCATGGTGATTAGTGACTAGTATTAGATGTAATAGAAATTTTNTTTGAAGGGCTGGGAATATAGTTCAGTAGTAGAACATTTGGATAACATGACTGCGAGCCCCTAAGTTCAATTCAGCAACAAACAAATTAACAAAGACATAAATACTATTGCCAATGTTTTTAAATGGCCAAAATAAGCACACAAACACACAAAGTAAGTGAGCAGGTGCTTCCAAAAAAAATACAATAGTACACACATCTAAAAACCAGCCACACGGTAGGCTTTTTATGTGGACAAACTTGTTCTTACTCCCATATCACTCAGTATTTGTTTTCCAAATAAAATTACCAATTTGAGTTACATCACAACGGTCTTAGAAGACAATATATTTGCCTTTTAAAACTTACTGTCCTTCTCTAAACAGCACTGAGTTTGCTGTAAATAACGGAGCTGGAGGGAGCCCGAGTCACAGCTTTTATCTTGCTTCTCCTGACAGCGAACATGAGAAATGGTCACAGGCTGGGCNTGGTGGCCCACGCTTGTAAAGCCAGCACTCAGCTAAGGCTGGCTTCACAGAGAGGTCCTCTCAAGAAGAATGGGAGAGGGCTACATAGAGGGCAAATCCTATCAGCCTTCACAATATTGATTATCCAGGCACACTACACTACCTCCTGAATCCAAGGCTTTCACCATACTGATGTGGGGTGCCAGAGAACCCTAACCAACCACTCAGTACATGGGCCACGGGAATTTGGTTTTTGTTTGCATTTTAAACTTGACCCTCAAGTACAAACAGCCTATAGATCAGTTGCAAATCTTTTACCTGTATGACTGTGGGTGGGCTGTGGGAACAAAGAACCATTTAGATACAAGCTCCCTCTGAGTCTCCTGAACTGGACCACTCCTGCCCCTTGTTTCACAGCTCTTCTTTCCTCCACAGGAAACTTACTCATTACTTTTGCTGAGGGCCCATTACTTGAAACATATCAAAATGAAATACATCTGCTGCCTGAGGACCACTCCAAACCACACTGAACTCTAAACAGTGTCACTGTTTTTAGTAAAACCTTTGCTGAGAAAAGAATGAGTCGTTTTCCATCATCATCATCATCATCATCATCATCATCATCATTATTTATTTATTTCCAAAGGAGGCAGAGCTTGCTTTGGCTCACAGTGCCCTCCACTACAGTCCATCAGGGCAGGGATGCCATGGTGGGAGAAGCAGGAGGCTGCCCGGCCATGTGGTAGCAACTTTATAGACCTCACTTCACCCAAGCCCTCACTTCATTCACTCCAAATGTGAAGCTCTGCTGCCGAGGACTGTGGTACTGGCGGTCCTCCACCAGAATGCCCATCACCTAGCTGCCAATAAGTGGCTCTCAGATCAGACACTGTCACACTGCCCCCTCTTCCCACTGTCTTGCTTCATGGCTGACATTTCAAGAACTTTGCCTCAAGGACAAATGGCAGCACCTTGGCAGTACTCAGGGTGTCACGTGATGACTGATGGGTCATTGGGATTATTTTTTGTTGTTGTTGCTTGCTGAGAGGTTTTTGTTTCGTTTTTGTTTTAGCTCAATCTGTCCTGGAACTCCATATGTAGGCCAAGCTAGCCTCAAACTTGCAGTTACTCCTGCTTTAGCCTCCAGAGTGCCGTATCTGCAGGCGTAAGCCACAAGCCCTGGCTTTTATGAGCTTCAATAGTTCAGGTGGCATCTGATTCTTCTGATGGAGTAAAGTGGAAACTTCTAGTAATAAAGATCACTGTCTATACCTAAAACACTGAAACGAACCATAAGGATTGCTTAAATATAGCTTATTTACTTCCCACTTAGTTTTCAAAAACCGCAATATTAGTGACAGTCAGGTAGGAACTCCTGAAAACTACAGAATCAGACCAAGAACAGGTTTCAGTAATAATCACATCTAGGACAGGGATCAAACTCAGGATCAAGTGCTGACTGGAAGTCATCCTAAATAGAGACACTAGCATGGGAGCTGAGAGGCTGGGGGACTCAGGTCACACATCACTGCTCCATCAGAAAACAAAAACCAGAAAAGCAAGCAATCGGTCCCCACAGGCTGGGGAGATGGCTTTGTCCCCAAAGTGCTCACCTTGCAAGCAGAAGGACTTGACTTTGAGATCCCAGAACCCATGTAATAGAGCTGGGCACCGCAGCACACGCTGTAATCTCCCAGCTCTGGAGGCAGAGCTAGGAGGGCCACTGGTCAGCCAGTCTGGCTCCAGGTTCAGTAAGAGACCCTACCTCAGACACCTGACATAGACCTCTGGTGTCCACACACACACGTGTGCCACCCCTCAACATTACAGCTTATCAAGCTAGAAAAAATAAAATCAGACAAAATATATGTAAAAATTTCCCTGCCCTGTCCACTTTTAAAAGGTGCTTTCCACACTGAAGCACTTCAGCAAGATACACTGTCCTGGTTTTCCTGGTCACTGGATGAAAGTTCACAGTAGAACTTCAGGTGTAGACTAACTCCCAGAGTCACATACCAGGCTCTGTGATCTTGGGCTAGGTGTGTCACATCCTAGGGCTATATTTCCTTCATTTCCCCTCATTGGAGACTGGGGGATCTCCGCATGGAAACCACAGAGCCTCAGGAAAGGAGAGCAAAGGCTGGGGACAGGGCAGACAAGGCTAAGGCACACAGGTCAGCAGAGTGGGCTCGCTGGCCTCTAGGAACACCTTCCCCCCACATCTCTAGGCACAGGCCCCCTGGCCTCTAGGAACA
>LZPO01034909.1:144739-180082 GCA_001675575.1 Neotoma lepida
TTTCTTTCTTTCTCTCTTTCTTTCTTTTTAAGATTTATTTATTATGTATGTAGTGTTCTGCAGGCATGTATGCCTGCAGGCCAGAAGAGGATGCCAGATCTCATTACAGATGGTTGTGAGCTACCATGTGTTGCTGGGAATTGAACTCAGGACCTCTGGAAGAACAGTCAGTGCTCTTAACCACTGAGCCATCTCTGCAGCCACCGAGTACAGTTTCTCTTTAAAATACTATTTCCACTTGGGAGGTCAAGGCATATGTATTAATATATATTCAATATACATATAATCCCATACGCATATATATATTTATACACACACACACACATACACACACATATGGGATTTATTAGAGTGGCTTACAGTCTGTGGTCCAGCTAATCTAACAATGGCTGGCTACCAACAGAAAGTCCAAGAATCCAGTAGTTGTTCAGTCCATGAGGCTGGATTCTCTGCTGGTCTTTGGTATATGCTTCTTTGGAATCCCAAAGAAGTAGGCTCTAGTGCCAGTGAAGGAATGGACTTGCCAGTGAGAGTGAGAGCAGGCAGGCAAAGAAGAGGGAGCTTCTTTCTTCCATGTCCTTTATCTAGGCTACAGAAGATGTGGCCCAGATTAAAAGTGGACCTTTCCACTTCAAGAGATCTGAATTAAAAGTGAGTCTTCCCAACTTCAAAACACAATTATACTGAGCCACCTGAGTTTTAGTTAATTCCAGATGCAATCAAGTTGACCACCAAGATAGTGTATAAGTGATTGCCTGCATGTATGTTCGTGTTTGTGTATATGTGTGTGTGTGTATATGTGTGTGTGTGTGTGTGTATGTGCACGTGCCATGTTTGTGTTTGGTGCCCACAGAGACCAGAAGAAGCATTGGATCCCCTGGAACTAGTTACAGACAGTTGTCAACTGCCAAGTCGCTAGCTGCCCCATTGGTGCTGGGAACTGAACCTGGGTCCTCTACAAGGGCAGGAAGTGCTCTTAACCCCTCGGTCATCTCTCCAGCCTTTTGTTTGCTTCTTCAGCTGTCACTTGCTTACACTNGCTTGCAGAGATAGTCTCTTCCCATTGGCTAAATGAAGGCTGTCACATAAGGGTCTTTGTACTGATGGAGCCCTGGGTAGAACTCAGGGGCCCATGAGTTTAGATGGGAAATTGACTCCACCCTTACCTCGATTTAACCCTGAGCTGATAGTTTTCCTTCGTGTATACAGGCAGCAGNGAAGCCCCCCTGCTATTCATGGGGCCTGGCATTCCGTCACGTGTATTTTTAGTTAATGGTGCAGCTGTCACACATGTCTCCAAGTGTTGTTTATGTCCAATATTATTTCAGAGTTACAGGAGTTATAGGATCCATGGTTAGATTGTGTGATTTACTGTGTTAATGTAGTAAGTAGTAGTAGTGGTAGTGGTAGTGTGTCCCAAATTTGATTTTCCATGTTTGGTAACTGGGTCTTATTATTGCTGNTTTTCTTCAATTCTTTGCACTTGAGAAGCGCTTAGCCTCCTGCAGCCACACATGCTCTGTGGGCAGCTGTCCATCTGAACACTGCTGCTGCCGCCACCGGGGCTACGTNTGTTTATTTACTCCTGGGGCTGCAGCATCAGATGTGCTGGGCACTGCATTAATTAAATTCCTGGGTGTGGCAGCTTTGTCCAAGAGGTTCAGATCCCCTGAACTCTGACTGCAGCCTCATCAGCCAATGTGAGTGCCCTGGGCTGAGCCCTGCCTGCTGTGAGGTGCATCACTGGGTCACCAAACTGGCATGCTTTCCTCTGCAAGCCCTGCCCTTGAAAGGGTTCTGCTAGACCCACTGCTCTAGTGATGGGTGCTTTCCTCTGCAAGCCCTGCCCTTGAAAGGGTTCTGCTAGACCCACTGCTCTAGTGATGAGGGGTGGGGGGGAGCTCCTGTCCTCTGAGGCTCTGGGCATGATTTTATGTCCCTGCATTCCTGGCTTCGTAAAAATAAAAGCTGAATTCTTGGAAGCTAGANGACACCGGCAGCTAGACGGCGATTCAGAGCCACAAAGAACCAATATCATGGCCAGCACACGTGAAGGCGCATTTCAAAAGAAGCACAGAGAGACAGGGAGTGGCTGCAGGTGTGGATTAAGTTTCTAGAAAAACGTCAAAACAATTCTAAAAGAAAAACAACACATCAGGGGGCTGAGCTCTGAGTGGGCAGCAGCCACGCCTAGCGTGCGGCCTGCTCTGCACCACCCCCCTCCGTGCCCATGTCCTTTGGCCCTGCACTACTGGCATGGCCTTTGTCTGTGTCTCTTTGTCTGCCACAAATTCCTCCACCCAGTGCCATGGGGATTGAGGCCAGCCAGATTCCCAGCCAAGGCTTTTTGAGTGGTTTAGTCATGTTCAGAAAAGGTTTTACTTATTTTTTTAACTGTAAAAAGATGGTTGCTCTTTCCTGAAAATTTTCACAAAGTTTTGTGAGATTAAAAATACGGGATGGGCTACAGAGATGGCTCAGCAGTTAGGAGTACTGCTCTTCCAGAGGACCTGAGTTCGATTCTCAGCACCCACGCCAGGAGGCTCACAACCACCTGTAACTCCAGCTCCATAGGATCTGATACGTCTGGCCTCTGCAGGCACCCATGTACACATACACATACATACATACACATAATTAAAAATAAATATTTTTAAAAAGTAAAAATAAGAGGGGGAGATCCTTCAGTGGTGATCTTGGCATGGACAGCTGCCTTTTGCCAAGTAGCTTCTGAGGCCATGGTGGCTCTCCCCATAGGAGAAACCTCAGGTCTTATATATGGACAACCAGGCTTTGAGGGGCTGGGCCACTTCTACATCCCTCAACTCCTACTTAGTCACGTGGGCCCAGTAATGGGGAGTCTCAACCTTTTTATATGAGTGGAGGTTTTTTTTTCTTTTTAGTGTTTAGTTAATTTTGTTTTATGTATGTCTGTGTACCATGTATATGCATGCAGTGCCTGTGGTGGCCAGAAGAGGGTGTTAGACACCCCTGGAGTAACAGGTGGTCATGAGCCACCATGTGGGTGCTTGGAAATGAACTCAGGTCCTCTTGNAAGAACAGCCAGTGCTCTTAATGACTGAGCCATCCCTCCAGCCCCCTATTGGTGGTGTTTCATTTTTGTTAGGTGTAGGGTTGTAGCTACTAAATACATAATTTTGCCTCACTTCTTNGTATTGTAACCTCAGAGTTTGCTTCCACAAGTCCCTGCTAAGCTTGCATTCTGTGAGCAGCTATAGATTCTCAAGTGCAAGTACACCGTAGACTATAATACATGCAACCAAGTCCCTATGGTGGGTTGGAGGTTGCTTCTAGCTTCCTTTTGATTAGCCATTTTATTTTTTTATTA
This sequence comes from Neotoma lepida, assembly GCA_001675575.1. Lineage (NCBI taxonomy): Eukaryota > Metazoa > Chordata > Mammalia > Rodentia > Cricetidae > Neotoma > Neotoma lepida. The sequence goes on from LZPO01034909.1 coordinate 148,089, forward strand.
ATTTTTTTAGTTAGCATACAGAATAATAGATTTTATGATCTACAGTACATATGACTTTTCATTCACATATCCCATTGTTCTCTGCTCCCCTCCCCAACTCNCCTCCCCATCTTCTTTATCTCCCTCATTGGTTCCTTTCCTCATTCCAAATAGTCTCCCTTCTGCTTCCATTACATGCGTGTATGCACATGTGTGATATAATTAAATACAGATTTTACATAGGAGTGAGCTTATGTGATATTTTAGATATTTTATCTCCTTCTGCCTATCACCTTCTCTTGTTCCCCTCTCTTAAGACCTCTACTTCTTGCCCTAAAGGCACCTTCTACTCTCATGTCCTACACATTTTGCCAATTTTATTTATTTATTTATTTAGGCTTTTCGAGACAGAGTTTCTCTGTGAGACAGTCCTGGCTGTCCNGGAACTCACTCTGTAAACCAGGCTGGCCTTGAACTCACAGAGATCCACCTGCCTCTGTCTCCCGAGTGCTGGGATTAAAGGCGTGTGCCACCACCACCTGGCTATTTTTTTAAAGATAATTTATTTACTTTCATTTTGCTTNCATTGGTGTTTTGCCTGCATGTGTGTATGTCTGTGTGAGGGTACCAGATCTTGGAGTTAGAGACAGTTGTTAGNTGCCATGTGGGTGCTGGGAATTGAACCTCAGTCCTCAGAAAGAGCAGTCAGTGCTCTTAACCGCTGAGCCGTCTCTCCAGCCCACATGTTGCCAGTTTAAATAGTAGCATGGCTGGGATGCAAGCTCCATGGTAGGGTTTTTCTTTAGCAGATGCACAGCCCTGTGTTCCATCCCCAGCATTTGCAATAAAACAAAATAATGAGAAAATGGTGTGTGGGGAGTTTAGTGTTAGAGTGTACGCCCATTCTGGGCTGCTTTTTCCAGCAACCTTGGACATTCTGTGCAAGGCATTATGGGAGACTGGCAGATAAGTCAGCCTCAATCCCTTTGCACAGAATGTGGATGTAAATAACCTTAATCCAAAGCAGGTTATAGTCGCTGTCAGCTGACACCTAGAACTGGAATGCGACAGGGTTTTGTCCTGGCTTAATGGGATTGTAAGAACACTGGATGAGAAAATCTGAGACTTTGCATTCATGGTGCAGGATGAGGTTAGGAGCAGCTCAGCCAAGGGGATTGGTGTGGGTGGGTGGCTTGCCCCAGCTGGCAGGTGTCACTAAGGAACAGGTGGGCTTTATCAGATGGGCTGGGTCAGCTGACTGCCTGTGTCTGTGAGGACACCACCCTCCCCCACCTCCTCCTACCATAGAGGGACACACACAAGAACTGCTGGAGACCCAAGTTGATGTGAAGTAGGGACAATATAAGCTCCCATGGCCGTCTCCTTGCCACGTTAATTTCAGGAGTGCTCTGGGTTTCTGTGGGTTCAGCTGATACTAGAGGCAGTGTTCTTTCAGTTGAGGNCTTGTATCCATTCAAATCAGGCTCATTTTGGGTCTCACCTTCTCTGTCTGTGAGCTTTGAGAACTTTGTGGAGGGCCTGAGAATGTAGATAGGAGCCACCTTGCTCCCAAGCTAGAGAATGGGACAGGGAGGCTACATGACAAGGGGATGTCTCTATCAGCCTAATGCTCGCACAGCAGAGGCTATACCTGCTTTCTCCCTGCCCATTTCCAGCTCTGGGCACTTAGGATTGACAACTGTGCTAAGTGGAGAGCATCATGGGGGGCTACTGGTATGCTGTGCCTGCTGCTGCCTGGGGTCTCTCCATAGCTCTGACCTCATGTGGTCCTTCTCAGTCTCCACAGGTGCCATGACGCAGCAGCCCCAGGAGGACTTTGACAGAAGTGTGGAGGATGCCCAGGCATGGATGAAGGTGATACAGGAGCAGCTTCAGGTCAATGACAACACACAGGGGCCCCGAGCGGCCCTGGAGGCACGGTTGCACGAGACAGAGGTAGGCAGTGGCCCGGCTTTGCTGGCACTGTGGCATTGGCCATCTCCCTCCTGCTTCGGCTGAGAGACTAGGGAGTCGTTCACACTCTGTGTTTAGATGTCCTGGTCATTTTGCTTAAATATACATTCTGATAAGGTGGTTTGGGGCTGAGGTTCTAATCTTCCAGAAAGTTCTACAAGATGGCTCGGCTGCTCGTCCATGCTTCTGTCACACATCTGGGGGGAGAGGGAGCTGCACATCCAGGTGGGTCCCCTAACCCTGTTGGCTCAGTCTTGGCTCTGCCCAATATCCACTTCTTAAATCCAAGGCTTCTGCTGGGCCTAAATTGGCCCACTTCTACCCTCAGTGGAGAGCAATTAAAAATCACTGGTTGAAGGCTGGAGAGATGCCTCAGCTCTAAGTATGTCATCCAGCTCCAGAAGAGGATTAGGATTCGGTTCCCAGCATGCCTGTCAGGTAGCCCAAAGCCACGTGTAACTCTAGAAGTAGGGGATCTGCTGTCTTCTGGTCTTCCCTGGTACCTGCACTCACACGCACATACCCTCACACAGGCACATATACACATAACTAAAATAAACTAAATTATTAAAAAGGTGGGAGGAGTCTGGAAAATGGCTCAGCAGTTACGAGTACTTGGCACTCTTTCAGAGGACTGGGTTCCCAGCACCCATGTTGGGCAGCGTATAATTGCCTGTTACTCCCATTCCAGGGGAATCAGANACTCTTTTTCGGCCTCTGTGGACACACATGTCACATGCACACAGCCATACAGGTGTTGATTTGGTCAGAGCCCTCACAGACACACCCAGAGGTGTGCTCTGCCAATGTCCCAGGTGGCTCTCAATCCAGTCAAGTGGACAGCTGAGACTAACCTAGAGTCTTCTGTTGTCTTCCTCTGAAGCTCTCCACAGCTCCCATTGTCTGCCAAAGGAAAACTAAACGTCACCCGGCATTAGAAATCCTCATGTCTAAGACACCCCACCCACCCCACCCCACGTCCCACTTTGTTGTTACCCCTCCCAAACCTACACGCTCCCCCTCTATTTCCTGTCACTAAGCATTTGCCCGTGAACTGCGTCTCCTCAGAATACCAGTCAGCTTGGCATGAGTGAGTGTGTGAAATGAAATACTACCAGGCTTTTCTGACCCCAGCTGGCTTCCTGGCGCCCTCCTGCCCATCACTGCCTATCAGCACCCCTGTCCTCCAGTGCCCTTCCTCAGCAGCCCGTCACGTGAAACCCTGCACCTGCTGGCGGGCTGGCAGGTTGTGAGTGAGGGCTGAGAGGAACATGGGAGGAGCTGTTGTCTAAGCTGGTGAGTGTGTTTATGAGTGTGTGTGTGTGTGTGTGTGTGTGTGTACACGTGTGTTTGTGTCTGTGTCTGTATGCTTGTGTGTGTGTTGGTTGTGTGAACTTGTAAGTGTGTATGTGTGTGTCAATGTGTATTTGTGTGTGTGTGTTTGTATGTGTGCTTGCATGTGTATAGATGTATGGATGTGTGTATGGGCTCAGGCCTGGAAGTGGGAGGGCCACCTGATTCCTGTGGGCTAGGATACTGGGATATTGGCTATATTTGTGGTCACAGGGCTCCCAGATCCTCTCCCAAGTCCTTCTGTCTCATTCTCTTCACTCTCTGGTTCCCAGTCTCCTGGGACCTGCACTTAAGTCCATCCTCAGATTTCTCACCAGCTTCTAGGCCTCGTCCTGATCAGGGGCACCTTAGCATTTTCTGGGGTCTGGCTTCCAGAAGCCTGGTGTGTGCATCCCTAGCTATGTCTTGCTTCTCCACCTTTGCTTCTCTGCCTTTCCAATTGTGGGCACCATTTCCATGCTTGGCATCAATGCTGCCTCCTCCAAGAAGCCCTTTTGGATTTTTCCCAGTTCTTCTTTGAGCTCCCAAGTAGTTCATTTTACATCACGGTCTGTGATTCTCTTGTCTGTAGCCCTCCCTTGTCCTGCCAGGAAATCCCAGAATGGGCCACACTGTCCAGTGTCATGCCCAATCTGTGGTCATGTAGTGTTGTCTGGGTTGAGGGGAAGCCCTTGCTAAGTCTGTCCTAGCTTTTGCTGCCTCCTTCTCTCCNNCTAATGCACACCTCGTCTTTGTCACCAGCTTCTCTGAANNAGCAGGATGATTCTACTGCTCCTGTCTTGCAGGACTTCCCTAGGATCCCTGCTTGCTGGTGAGGGCCCTTATGCCAAACAAAAGCTACAGAAGGGAGCCCCCATGCCATGGCAGGGTGGGTGTGGCAGAAGGAGGGACTAGTTCTTCCTCTCTGTCCCCCCATGTCCCCTTTCTCTGCTGTGGCCTCAGCCTCTCCTGGCCTCAGGGCACAGCAAATGTCTCTTCTTGCTTGGTGACAGCAAGCCTGTTGGTCTGTGGAAGGGAGGTTGCTTAGTGTTCTGTCTCCTCTGAGACCTGTCAGCTCCTTTCAAGGAAGCATCAAGATTACGTGCTTGGAAAGAGCAGAGGGTCTTGGGTGCTCTCTTGTCTCTCCAGTCCAGCCTATGCCCCTCTCATGGGAGATCAGGTGGGCAAAGGCAAGATCACGCAGTAGGGTGCTTAGCTTTGGGAAGGAGAGCTTTGTCCTTGTCACCTCACAGGCAGGGCAGGTTCCTTAGGGGTGTGGCCTGGGAAGCTGAATTTCACTTCTGCCCCCAAGTTAAAGCATCTCTTGGTTTGCAGAGGCCAGCAGAGCCCGTGAGACTCAGGGACCTAGGAGCCTCCCTGGCTGCTTTAGTCTCTACCCAGAGCCCCTGGCTTCTGTGGGTCCTTAACACNCTTAGCTGTAAAACTGGAGTGAGCAGCACATCCATCTTGCAGGTGTGAGGACTGTGGCATCTCCTTCATCCATTTGGGCATGAGAGATACCGTCTCCTAGTTATTATTATCAGTCAGATCAAATNTCTGGCCGGCAAAAGATTCATCCCCAGCCATACTGCAGGACCCTGTTCCTGGTGGTGGGTGGCATCCTGCACACTGGATGCTCAGTCTAGAACATTCTGCAAGGGCCTCCTGCTTCTTCTGTCTGCCCTGGCCATGGAGGTATTGCTGTCTTCCTCACTGCTGATTATTTCTGAGTGGGACACAAGTTCTTGTCTGGGGGCCTGACACAGCCACTGCCCAGAGAGGGTGACTTGCCACGTCCTGCCACCCCGCAGAACAAACAAAACCTCTTCTCTCTTGTAAGGATGCTCCCCACTCTCCAAGAGACAGAAATAAGGGGAGGGGACTCTTAAGTTTCACTCTTTGATAGCATGTGTGAGTGGGAAGTCTCCATATTGTCATACACTGTTGTCATCCTGGCTAACTTTGATCATATAAAGCAACATATGTTGGATTACATGTGTTGGAGGAAGGTCCAACAAAGTGCTTACTTGCATGTTCTGTCAATATGCTTAAAAACAGTATGTAAGTTGGACATAACAGAGATTTCTGTATTGTCACTGGAGTGAAAGGGATGCATAGAGCAGTCATGGGATCTGCCTGAGGTCANACACTGTCAGAGAGGGCCACATTTGAATGTCAGGAGCCCTTCCTTCTCCATCCACCTAGAAGGCCCAGAAGACAATGAGGCTGCCCAGTTTGACACGAGTTTGAGAAAGCTGACAACTAAGCTTGACGGTAGGCACAGGGGAGCTGCCAATAAACCAAGTAAGTAGGTGGTAATAAAATAGAAAAAAGTAGATTCTATTGTCTGCAAAAAAATGTAATAATAGTGGATAGTTATTGATGCCTAGAGCAGTGAAGCATGTTAACATGTGATTTACTGCACAGCCCTGGTATTGTAACCATTCCTGCCTGCCTGTCATAGGCCTGAAGTACAGAAGTCACATGGCAAACGTCACCCTAGAGTGACCCTTTAGTCCATAAATGGCCTGGAATTGGTCCTGTCACCTGATCAGGAGGCCAAGCTTATGTCTGTGAGGAGGAATAATAACAATAGTAGCTGTGGTTAACTGCCTGCTGTACCTCATGGAGGCATTGATGAGGTTAAAGATGCAGGATGTTGAGCTGGGGGGGCATGGTGGTGGCTCACACCTTTAATCCCAGCACTCGGGAGGCAGAGGCAGATGGATCTCTGAGTTCGAGGCCAGCCTCGTCTACATAGTGAGTTCCAGGACAGTCAGGGTTACACAGAGAAACCCTGTCTTAGAAAAAAAAAAAAAAGAGGGACGTACCCCTGAAAGATGATGGGGTGCAGGGCTAGGGTAAAGGGGCGTACTGTGTGTTCCAGTTTCATCCTGCAACTGTGATAAACATGGTAACCAAAAGTGGAGGGTGAAGGGATTATTTGGCTTAGACCTGCAGGTCACAGTCCATCACTGAAGGAAATTGAGGCTGGACCTCAAGGCAGGAGCTTGAAGGGAACATGGAGGAACATTCTGCTCTCTGTCTCTGTCTTTCCTTCATGTCTCTCTCTCTTACAGCCCAGGCCCACCTGCTTAGGGATGGTGCCACCCACAATGGGTAATGAACAATCAGGATAATTCCTTCACAGACATGGCCACAGGCCAATCTGATCAGGAAGATCCCTTAATTGAGACTCTCCTCAGATAAGTCTAAATTTTGCAAAGTTGACTAGGATACATCATAAGTCTGACTACATGAATTTGGTTCCAAGGCCCACAGTAGGAAAGAACAGACCCCCCCAAAATTGTCCTCTGACCTTTACATANGTACGGTGGCACACATGTGCCCACACTCACCCACATACATCACACACACACAAACACACACAATTGTTATTTATAAATGTAAAGAAAGAGAGAGAGATGAGGGCAGAGGCTGGGAGAGAAAGGCTAGAGACATGGATGCAGGCAAGAATCCAGGGTGTCCTTGAGTGAGTCACCCATCAGGAATGGACTGTAGCATTCCTGTCACCCATGGGAGCAGGGCCTTGGAGCAAAGGGCAAAGCAATGTGACTGACTCCGTTAGAGCCTTGGCTGGGTGGGGACCACAATAGCATTTCACAGCAGACTTGAGGGTGTCACCTCAAGGCCACACACATGGTGATGCATGCTGCCTACACTTGTTTTCTTCTGAGTTAAAGTCCGAGAGGTTGACCTGCTCGTACCATGGTACAGAATGTGGAAGGTACATCCCAGGAGAGAGTGAACTCTGTCTGAGTTGAAAGCTGGCTGTGGCCTGGTGGTCAAGGACAGGGATAACCTCCAGGGCTCCCTCTCCCTTCCCAAAGCCCTGCTAGCAGTTTGCTCAGGGGCACTTCAGAGGAGTGTTAGGACCTTAAGCTGAGCCGTGAAATCCCAGCTCTTGGTGCTGGGCCAGTGTCTGTGCCTNGTGGTGTTGTGCCTAACCCTGGGAAACTGGCTGTTGTATCCACAGAAAATCTGCCAGCTGGAGCCTGAGGGATGCATGAAGGTGGAACTGGTCCTACGGGCGGCTGAGGCCCTCCTGGCAACCTGCCAGGAGGGCCAGAAGCCTGAGATCCTGGCCCAGCTGAGGGATATCAAATCCCAGTGGGAGGAGACAGTCACCTACATGACTCACTGNCACAGGTGAGGATGGGCAGGAGACCTCACTGCTACATGCTCAGATGCTGGTGACCCTCCATACCCATCACCATACTGTCTTGGGACTCCTGTTGGAGTGACACTTCTTCGGGCCTAGGGGTCCTGGGAACAGCATGTCCTCTTTGGATTCAGGCCAGTGCCTCTTTCTAATAACACGCAGCATAATGGTGATGATGGGTAGACATTGGACACTTGAATTGGTGCATTAGCAGTCCTAGTGGGTTTGTGTATGTGTCCTCTGCAGAACATATAAGAAGGCCTGGCCCTGACCAGGAAGATGGNTCAGTGGGTAAAGTGCTCGCTATGCAAGTATGAGGACCTGAGTTCAAATCCCCAGAGCGCATGTAAATCTGAACATGGTAGCGCATGCCCGAACAGAACTCTCTGCCTTCCAAACCCTTCTCTCTGTACAAACAAATGTCTCCATGTTGACTGCAGAGATAGGGTCCTCTAGAGAGGCAGGCGCTGAGGAAGATGAAGGGGCGGAGCTACCTTGAGAATTCACACAGGCCCTCAGTCCTCTATCCCTACTTGGTGGTCACTAACTGGCCTGTGGATAGTCATATTCTGCCTAATATCAGGCATAGACCCGAGGCAATTTTCTAATTGCTTTNAGGCAGCATATGCTAAGGGCCTGGGGCCACTATGGGCAGAGTAAAGGATTTGTGTACTGNCAGTGGGAGTTCAGAGCCAGAATCTGGGATGCTGGTGGCTCAGGGCCACCTGAACTTCGTCTCCCCAGTGGGCGGCTGAGGTTATGTAGAGAGTCCAGGCTTGACCTCATCTGGAAGATTACTTACAGGACGCAAGGTCTCATAGGAGAGGAGAGTCTAGAATCTGGATTGTGACTCGGCACAGAGAAGTCACCTTCATGTCCCTATAACAGCTGCTAGTATCTGGGAGGGGGCAGCAACAGGGTCTCTCNACCCAGGAGCCAGGAGCAGGCCTCTCAGTCCCTCCGTCTCTCCCACAGCCGCATAGAGTGGGTGTGGCTGCACTGGAGCGAGTACCTGCTGGCCCGGGATGAGTTTTACCGCTGGTTCCAGAAGATGGTGGTCGCGCTGGAGCCCCCTGTGGAGCTGCAGCTGGGCCTGAAGGAGAAGCAGTGGCAGCTGAGCCACGCCCAGGTGTTGCTGGACAATGTGGACAATCAGGCTGTGCTCCTGGATAGGCTGCTGGAGGAGGCAGGCTCCCTGTTCAACAGGATCGGGGACCCCAGTGTGGATGAAGATGCCCAGAAGAAGATGAAGGCTGAGTACGATGCCGTGAAGGCCAGAGCCCAGGTAAGCCATGGATGGCTCCATGCCCCATCCATCCCTCTTCTGCTCACTCATAGTCCATCTCCCGATTGTTTCATTAGCTACCCACCGTAGCCATAAGTTTCTCCGGTCCCACCCAGCCCCGCGGTCCTGTGTTTCTCCATCCTGCCCAGCCCCTCGGTCCTGAAGCTGTTTATAAAATAATCACTCAGAGGCTTAATATTAATTGCAAATTATATGGCCTATGGCTCAGGCTTCTTGCTAGCTAGCTCTTACAACTTAACTCAACCCATAACTATTAATCTATGTATCACCACATGTTCTGTGGCTTTACCTGCGTCGCATTACGTGTTGCTCCTTGGATGGTGGTTTGGTATTTTCCCCCACTCTCCTTTCTCCTCTCACTATCTCTGCTTGGATTTTCCCACCTGACTCCATCCTGTCCTGCCATAGGCCAATGCAGCTTTATTTATCAACCAATCAGAGCAACACATATTCACGGCGTCCAGAAAGACATCCCACAGCAGCCCCTCATCAGTCTATCTACCCACCCACTTCCCACTCAGCCTCCTGGCCTATCTCCTCCCTTCCCCAGTGTGTTAGCAAGCCTCCCTTTCACTCCCTACCACCTACCCCATCCATNAGTCTACACACTCTCCTATCTCTCCTATCCATCTGGTCCCGCACTCATCAGTCTATTGCTCCCTAACTAACTAGTCTATCTGTCTCTTCCACCACTTAGCCATCTACCCCACCCATCTACCCACTCATCAAGCCAGCCTCTCATGTAGTAATCATGTCCATCTATTTTCTTNNCCNCCACCTACTCATTGTTGGCTATCCATCTTCACTCACTTGCTCATCCATCTGGCACCTGGTTATTACCTATCCACCGATCNTGCACCTACCCATCCACCTATCATTCCACCCATTGTCCATACACCCAGAGTTGCTCAGGGCTTCATATATGTGGATGCTTAGTAAACATGTACAAAGTAATGGACTGTGCAGTTCATGTCCCCCAGTGGCTTCCCTTCATCCTCCATCCTTCCTCCCCTCCCTTCCTCCCTCCCACCTCCCTTCATTTCTCTCTTTTTAGTCCTCCCCGCTTCATCCCTTAAGCCCATCCACCACTGCTCTTGCCCTTACCCCAATCTCTCTGCCCATCCTCTGCCCTCATCCTGGCCACGTTTTGTCAACAGTTCATCAAATTATTATGTTAAATGGTTACTTTTTAGAAATTCTGTTTTTCTTGATTTGGTCTTTATATGTCCACCTGTTCCTTTCCTTTATAAAAGTGTCCCTTGCCTGCAGCAGGGTTATGTTCTTACTGTTATTAAGCATCAATGTCTAACAGTGGGAGCTGCAGGGGTAGACACTCATTGTCACTGTGTCTCCCGCATGGGTGGATGGGCTTCCCTGTGGCTCTGTGATTTCCAGCTGAGCTCATTCCATCAGGGCATGGCGCACATCCCCATGGCTGAACCTGCCGTTAGCACATCTCTGTGTTTGCTTCAGCCAGGCACCCTGGGAATCAACCTTCATGGTCCCTGTTTCTCTGTCACTGTGCTTGCTTGGTGGTTCCTGATGTGAGTGTGCTTATTTGTTTATTTTNGAGACAGGGTCTCACTGTGTAGCTCTAGCTGGCCTGGAACTTACTATGTAGATCAGGCTGGCCTCTAACCCACAGAGATCCGCCTGCCTCTGCCTCCTGAGTACTGGGATTAAAAGTGTGTACCATCATGCCCAGCTTCGAGTGTGTTTTTAAAACTGACCNCTGAGCCAGACTGATGCCATAGGCTCTTGGTTCCATGTTCTGCAAGATGGCTGGCTTTGTTTGTTGTCGATTTATTTATTATTTATTTATTTACTTACTTATTTATTTTAGGTAACTGCTTTCTTCTCATACCACATTTGAAGTGTGTGCATGGTCCCACAGTGGTGGAGAATGAGGGGAGTGAGGGGAGTTCTCTAGGGCTCTGTCTCTCTGCAGGGTCTCTGCTCCTTCTGGGCTTGAAAGCCATTATTCCTCTTACAATCTGAGGGAATAGTCCCAGACACAGCACTCAAGAACCAGGTCCACTATGTGCTTCAGGCTGGTGGTCATAGTGTTCTACTTCTGCAGCAAAGTGTCCCTTTCTGTGGTGTGCTGTGGTCGGCCATCCCAAAGGATATGTCTCTCTTTCCCATATTCCTGCTGGTCTTGTGGGAGAGCATTCACTTATTGTCCTCAGTGCTGGGGTCTCTTGGGGCCCTCAAGCTCACAAAATTTATTATAATAAGCCAATGTGCTGGTTTCCAGGTCTGAGAGAAAATACCAGAAGAAAACAGCTTAAAGGAGGGGAGGTTCTTAATTCGGCTCACAGTTCTAGCCAGCTCAGTCTGACTCCTGCTCTGAGCTTGAGGTGGCCTAGAGTATCATGGCGGAAGGAGAGGGTGGTAAGGCAAGCTGCTCACCGCTTCAGCCAGGAAGCAGAGGGGAGTCGGTAGCCTCTACTTTCCAACAGCCCATTCAGCTCAAGCCCATCAATGGATTGACCCATTGATGAAGTTAGTGCCCTCAGGATCCAATCGCCTCTCAACAGCTGGAGACCAAGCCTTCCACACATGAGCTGCGAGGGGACATTGACATCCAAAACATAATAACATAGAATGAAATCCATTAGAGACACTGGACGCTTGAGAAGGGACTGGGTTCCAGGCCAGGCCCTGCTGCTTCCCATTGGTATAGGGGTTGCTCACTTAACTATCACTAGGTTTTAACTCTTTGAGAACTGGCCAGTGTTTGCCCACCNTAAAAGATGTCCCTTATTCTGAGTGTATGAAGGACAAACAGAAGCAGCATTCTTTTTTGGCACACAGAACTGTTTATGAGAACCCCCCCCCCACGCCACACACACATATACACAAATGCTCCTGGGGACATGTGGCTCCGCAGGCTGCTGGCCTGGGTCAGGATGGATGAACAAAGTAGTATCAGGTTGACTTGGCTCTTGTAGCTAGTTGCCCTCTTCTGGACTCTACCCAGTCCCATGTGGCCAGGGCAGGCACAAGAGGAATTCTCTCTCCAGGTCTGCTCCTCGAGGCCTGCCTAGGAAAGGTTCCTGGCCATTCCCTGTGACTTACAGAAACAGGTGCTCTGTCCATCAGTGGAGCCCTGAGGACAAGGAGCAGAGGAGAAGAAGCGTGAGATTTGTGTGTTTATATGTGTGAGTAGAAGCTAGGTACCAGGNGAGGTTGCGTGAGTACCACTCCCGCTCCAATTCAGAAGCTATCATGGCTCATTGCCTCTGGGAATCTCACTGTCCCCCTCATGTGATCCAAAGTCCACCAGAAATCATAGCTCTCAGGAGCAAGCACTGTCCTTCCTAAGCCTCTTCCTGTCTCTACCCCTTCAATCCTCCAGCNTTCTTANGGTNTAGACAGGGCTTCTTACAGTGTAGACAGATGGGGGAGATGTCAGCAGGTGCATTTATAAAGGCTAAAGACAAAACAAACAATAATAATAATAAAAATCCAAAGGCCAGACACNACTGACCCAACAGAAAGAGCCAGAAGTTCTTAATTCCCAAGGTAGACTTGGATCCTGGGGCTGTCNCAACACCTGAGTCCATCGGTAGGGCCAAGGGAGTATGTTGGGGTGTGGTTGCTTCTGAGCATTAGCACAAAGAGGGACTATGGGGCTCCTGGAGTAACTNGGTATAGGAACATGAGGCCTCCATGATAGGACCAGCAATGTTGGTGAGGAGGTGGCCTTTCTGGTACAGCTGTCAGCTCAACCCCAACATGGAAATGAGGTGCTGGGAATGGAGGGGATTGGATTCTGCAGAAGTGAATTGTTTCACCTTTCAACTGCTGGCTGAAGCCTGTGGACCCTTGATTTTCTCTTCTTGAACTCCAGAGGAGTTAGAGGGACTGTTAAAATGGCCATTTGGCTTGGGAAAACCCAGAGGTGGCTTGGCCCATGTGACATCACACTCAGATATCGTGTGTGTGTGTGTGTGTGTGTGTGTGTTTGTGTTTGTGTGTTTGTTCTTGTAAGCAGAAAGAGGATGTTGGATCTCATGAAGCTGAAATTACAGGCACTTGTAAGCTGCCTAACATGGGTGGAGGGAACTGAACTTGGATCCTGTGTGAGAGCAGCAAGCACTCTGAACTACTGAGCGGCCTCTCCCTGTCTACACTGTGCGTCCTGGTTGTCAGGTTTGGCTGCAAGGGNACAGTTACCTGCTGAGCCACNTCGATACCCCCAGTCTGTTTTTATGGCTGTCCAACCTGTGAGGTGGTAAGCCTCTGATATAGGTGGGGACAGGGCCACACCTTTGGCTTCAGGGACCACCCCTAAGAAGCTTCTAGGCCCAGTGTAGAGGTGAGCAACAGCATTAAAAGGGAAGTGCAGGCAGGCCAGCTGGTGCCAGGAGTGTCTTCCTTGTTTAATTTGAAACCANTGCTTCCGAGTGGCAAACAGCAACATCCTCCCTCTTCCGCCTCCGAGAAGGGCTGCCTGGCATCAGGCCATGGGTCCTAGACTTTCTNCAGCCCTTTGTTGAGACATAAATCCAAGCCACCCTGTTAATTGCTTGGGTTTTGACATTGCTGATAACTCTGCTTGCTGCAGATGGTTTAATTGTTTGGTTTAATGAGAAGGCGGAGCCCTCAGCCGCTCCTTACCCTGTCACCCTCCCACTGGCTGAGCTAGCTTTGAAATGGCTGTGCCTGGCGCTCAGCTAATCTGGACTCCTGCCTGCCGCCACTCCTTGCCAGGGCCTGCTCCTCATCACACGGACTTTTATTTACTCTGGACTTTTCTGGGTGCCAGCACCTCATCATTCACACAGGCAGTGNTACCCACCATTCATTCCTGGGGGGGTTCCCTCCCACCCTCATCCATCACCATCAGTATTAGGCTCTGAGGTTCCTGGTAACTCGCTGTGACTCATCCGTGAGCCTTTCCTGGGATTGGAGGGAGCTGTGTGTGTGCAAACCACATCACAGGAAGTGGGAACCACTGAGGGAACTGAAGAGGCTCCAACCAGCTTTCAAAGCTGAGGACTGATCGGTGGAGGCAGTGGTCTCTGCCAAGGCCCTCCTTTGGGAGGCAGGCAGTCCTTATCTTGAGATCCTCAGCTCTTTCCTAAGTAACTCGGTCCCAAGCTTTGGCTACTCCATCTCTAAAATGGGGAGATAAGTAACTCGGTCCCAAGCTTTGGCTACCCCATCTCTAAAATGGGGAGATTTTCTTCCGCTTGCCGTGGTTCTTGCCGAGGTTTAATGAGCTATTATTGAGCAGATTGGGTGAACAGTGTCTCAAAGGAGGGGAACCGTGCACAGACTGTCTGCCCTCCTCACTGAAGGGCTTGTGACTCAGCTTCCCTTCCTAGACATGGCCTGCTCCACAGCGAGGAGCTGAGGTCACCAACCGTCGGCTGCTGCACTGTCTGGGTTCTCGTANGGCTGCTTGGTGTTGGGCTAAGAACAGCTTTTAGGTGTTTAAATGGGCAGGGAAAATTTCAAAGCTGACTATTTCATGACATACAGGAGCGACATGAAGTTCAGGTTCTAGGGTTCATAATGAAGGTTTCAATGGAACAGGGCCGTTCTTTTCCACGCTGTTTGACTGCTTATGTGACACAATGCAGGTAGCTCCCAAGTGAGTGATGGCANTAGAAGCCACATGACAGGCAAAGCCGAAAGCATTTGGCTTGTTAGAAACAGCCTGGGGTCCCCCAGCTTGANGGGGTCCCCCCTCATCCCTATGTGGGGATGGAGAATGTAGTGTCATGATTACTGTCTGGATCTCAACTTGGGCCCTGTGAGAGTCCTAGGCCCTCCTGACTCCAGCGTGCACCTTAAATAGGGGTGACCCTACTTAATGCCAATTGTTCCACGATCAGTGGGTATTAAGTAGGTTATGGCTCATGAATGCCCAGCTACACAAGGTGCGTGGTGAATGGAGTCCNCTGACCCTTTGCTCGACTTTCTCTGCAAACTCCCTTTGTCCTACTTCGCTCCTCTATTTCTGTGATACAAACTCTGACCAAAAGCTTCCTAGGGAAGGCGAGCGTTTATTTGGCTTACTGCTCCAGGNCAGTGTCCATCCTTGAGGAAAGTGAGGACAGGAACTGAAGCAGAAACCACGGAAGGATGCTGCTACTGATTTGCTTTATGACTTCCTCTCTAGGTCGTGCTCAGCTACCTTTCTTATACAGCCCAGACCCNCCACATCTCTGGTTGTCCTATTGGGGTGACCTTGGGCATGTCACTTCACCTCTCTGGGCTTCAATGTCCTTGTCTGTCAAAAATAAAAATGAGAGCCCCTTATGGATGGGCAGGGGAGTTTACAGAGTTTGCATGGAACATTCTTAGCAATGTCCACAGCAGGGGGAGGGTGAAGGGGGAGGGGGAGGACAAGGGCTTAGAGGGACAGTGTTCTGTGGTTGTTACTGTTGTTGATGTTACTCCCGTACCCTAGTCAAGTGGCATTCCTCAGACATAGCAGGAAAGAATGCCCGCTGTAGGGTTGGCCAGGCCAGGTGCTGGCATGTGTGGGATTCCAGGATGGTCACGCATCCATATAGATGCCTCCCGACTCCCTGTCAAGCCAGTGATTATTCCCTGGCCTTAAAGAGCCCCAGCCACACACTGTGGGCTCCTAGCCAGGCTGGGGACCCTCATGACAGGCAATTCCTCCTGCAGCATAGGGTGGATCTCCTGACCCAGGTNGCCCAGGAGCATGAACAGTACCAGGAGGATGTGACTGAGTTCCAGCTGTGGCTGAAGGCAGTGGTGGAGAAGGTCCACAGCTGTCTTGGGCGGAACTGCAAGCTGGCTACGGAGCTTCGCCTCTCTACACTGCAGGTATGCCACAGTGACCCAACCAGGACACTAGTGTCCCAACTAGGGCGTCTTGAGGCCTGGCTGAGGGAGACCCTACATGTTGCAAGTGGGGATAATATTAGTTTCCACGCCAGACACAGACACCTACAACCCATAGCACAGACTCCTGGGGAGAGAGTTGGAAGATCCAGGACAAACATTTGGTGTGGGGGCTGTCAGAGGGGATGCTTGGACCTACAAGATTCCAGTAGACTGGTCTAGACCCATGGGTCTAGAGGACCAGAAGTTTAAGGCCATTCTTAGCTATATATCAAGGCCAACCTGAGCTCCATCAGCCACACACATTTTCCATATATCTATACAGATACAGTGATATAGATAGACATGCATCTAAAATCTAAATAGATATCTGCACAGGCACATACTGTGAGGCTCGGTGCCCCTTGATTCTTTGTGGCCCCATGGCGTATCTTGCTGATGGCTTCAAGTTGATTTGTTTTAAAGAAACATTAGCAAATGCCAGACAGTGCTGAAGACAGACATGCCCAACAGAGACATTCTCCTGTAAGTCCTCAATGGCTTGGAAGAAACAGGAGGGAATAGGTCCCATCTCACAAGGCCACATTACCTAGGGCAGACGGTCCACCCTTGGCAGGATCCCCAGGTCCGCTCTGAGAGCACAGCTAACTTTTGCTCTCCTGTTGTCTCCCCGTCACCCTGGACAGGACATCGCCAAGGATTTCCCTAGGGGCGAGGAGTCTTTGAACAGGTTGGAGGAGCAGGCTGAGGGTGTCATTCGGAACACCTCTCCTTTGGGTGCAGAGAAGATCTCGGGGGAGCTGGAGGAGATGAGGGGCATCCTGGAGAAGCTGAGAGTCCTCTGTAAGGAGGAGGAAGGGAGGCTGCAGGGCCTGCTCCAGTCCAAGGGGGCCTGTGAGCAGCACATCCTGAGGCTGCAGGCGGACTTGGGAGAGTTCAAGAAAAGTCTCCAGAGGTTGGCCCACGAGGGCTTGGAGCCCACGGTGAAAACAGCCACAGAAGATGAGCTGGTGGCCCACTGGAGGCTGTTCTCGGTAAGTACAGGGGNGCGCTGGGCCTCAGGTTACCACTTGGAGTTACTCTGTGGCACAGAATCAGAAGCAGCTTGTTGCATGCTCTCTGGTGTGCCTGATCCTTTGGCACCTGAGTTCCCTGGAAGGGCCATTGAGAAGGCAGGTGTTTATTCCCATTTCCAGAAGAAGAAACTAAGGCCTGAAATATTTTTCCCCCTTGCGATCCCTAAAGGCACAAAGTAAGTTGGTGACTAACTCAGCATTGGGATGAGGGACAGATGTTCTGGCCAGGGAGCAGCGAGGTTAGAGGTGGAGGGAAGCTCACAGTGGAGAGATGATGTGAGGCAAACACAGGGCAGGGTCTGGGGAGGTCGAGTAANGATATCCATTTAGGGAAGGNAGCATGGGCTCCTACCCAGTCAGGAAGTCTTAGTCACCTTCNTGTTACTGTAACAAAACAGCAGAGGCGACCATAGGAGGAGCAGAGGTTTGCTGTGGCGCATGTTCTAGAGGTGCCATTTGAGTCCAGTGGCTGCATTTCTCTGGGCCTCTGGCAGGGACAGCATGTCATGGTAAGAGTCTACGGCAGAGTAAACCATTCACCTCTTAAGCCAGAAAGTAGGGCCAGTAAGGAAGACAAGACAAGCAGGCCCTATGGACCCCTTCAGTGGCACACCTCCAAAGACCTAAGAATCTCCCCCTGGGTCCCTCCTTCTAAAAGCTTACAGTACTTCTGCCAGCACCGTTCAAACCACGGCAGGAAGTGTGACTTGCAGACAGTCTTTAGATAAAGATGTCCAACACTCCCCAACCCCTTACTTTATTGTTAATATCATGATTTGGTCGAAGGAAATACTTGAAGCTGGTGCTGAGACAGTGATAGAACTTATCTAGCTTGCATGAGACCAGGTTCCTTTCCTAGTGCCTCAAGTGGGTGTGCATTAAAGGAAATATCTTAAAAAATAAATNAAAGTGGCCCTGATTNCCCTTCTGCCCCACCATGGTGCTAAGGTTTTCTCAAGCGTCCTTTGTGCATCTGGGAGCTTTTCCACCCAGCCTCCCAACAGGCCAGGTCACACTGCATCTTTCTACAAAGGGGACCATGCATCCTTAAGGGCCACCTGCTTCAGTCTGAGTTGAAGCCTGGTGCAGTGGTTGAGAGTGGGGACTGCAGGACCAGACTGCANGGGTTCAGGCAGGTTCCTGGNCAGCTTTTGGAGAATGGTTTTTACTTCAGGTGTATGTGAATTGGGAATAAAGACAGTAGGGCCAGAGAAAGTGCTTAGCGCCTAAAAATGTCNATGCTTAAGAAGTTCTGGCTCTTAGCANGAGTCCAGCTTGCTAACCAATAGTCCATGTTCCCNAAATCCCTTCTGTTGGAGCTTTCTTCTTCATCGCCATCCTTTCTGNTAGTACTGGGGATTGAACCCAGGTGGGGGCCTGCAGNTTAAGGCATCCCAGAACCAGAGGGAAAGTCTGTATCCAATGGGAACAGCTACAGTAGAATGAAGCTAGCATTTGTCACAGTGTCACTATGAGGAAGATGATGCTATGTGNAACCAGGCTGCTACAGGGANGGGAGCAGGGGCTGAGCCTAAGGGTAAGATTCCNCAGTCCATGCCCTTNGTGACCAGGTCCTCTAGCCTGGTCAATCACCAGCNTCTACTGAGCCCCTGCTCACACTGTCATCCACCTAAGGAGCCTCACCAGCATCCGGTTGTCATGTCTTGCAGGGGACACGGGCTGCACTGGCTTCAGAGGAGCCCCGTGTAGACCGGCTACAAACTCAACTGAAGGAACTTGTCACCTTCCCCGACCTACAGTCACTCTCTGATAGTGTGGTGGCCGCCATTCAGGANTATCAAAGGTACCCAGGGAGGCTGAGGGCTGGCAGGACTAAGAGTGGGCGGGACTCAGGGTGCTAGATACTTGGTACCCTGTGTGTGGAGGATGGGCTGTCTGGGGATGGCAAGTCTCTACTCAGTTGGGACTTGCATTTGGCTCCCACCAAGAGGCATGAGCATTACTTTTCATGGCTNGGAGGCTCATTGGCCCACCTCTGCTGGGTCTTGAGTGACTGAGCGTTGGGAGGGCTTCACCATGCCATGTCGTAAGGGAGGGCTGCTACGTAAATGAACACTCCTCTGCCTCTGACCATGCTGAGACTTAAGTATCAGATAATCTCTTCAGCACTACCTCTGCTTACCTCTCTGACCGTGGGCACAGTTGAACTCAGCAAAGAGTACAGTAATGACCTCCCTCTACAGAAGTGAGCACTGCACATTCAGGGTGCTCACCTATTTTTGCCAAGAAGGCATCCTAAAAACAGCTCAGCCATCCCAATAGCACCTCTATAGTACATCTTATACCCCTGCCTGGTTATGAGGGAATTCCTTCAGAGTGGACATAGGAACTTCATCTGCTGTGTCTCTCANCCACAGCTGTTCTTAGGCTCCACATCTGTAAAATTGGGATAGTGCCTAGATCCTACTGCCTGATGCTGAAGCAGGGCTAGGCTGGGGCTTGGACCTGCTATACACAGAACAGGCAAAGGCACAGTGGCCATGGGTCTCCCCTTCCTCAGCTTGGTCCACCCAGTTATCAGGATCAGGACAGCTTTATCTGGTGTTGGGTCTGGTATGTGAAAACTTACTTGTAGGAAGTAGCTCGGCCTGGGATGATATTTTAACCAGGGTTTGGGTTTGGATTGACTGGGCATACCAGGTTAGAGGCTCCACAATTTACCCCCAAGGCTTTTTGTCTCCTGCCTGGAAGCTGTGCTAGCTCTGTGTGAAGACAGCTCCACAGCAGCCCCTTTATCCTGAGAGCCCAGCTTTCGAGTTTCCAGCTTCAAGAAGGGTATGGCTATCAGAGCATGCCTCCTTTGGTGTCCTCACTCTGGGGGCTGTCACAGGCTAGCTCATTCTGCAGCACTCTCTTCCAGGTTGACAAATGCCCTTAGGCTCACAGTAGCTTTGGGTCCCAGACTCACATTTTCATCGTTTATTTCTTTTAAAAATTGCATTAAGCTCTTGTTTGGTTCTAAGTGGGAAGGGCAGCCCCTAGCTTCCTGTTACTAGAAGCCTCCAGGATTGTGAATGTTTCTGGGAGCGCTGTGAAGGACATCAGGATTGTGAATGTTCCTGGGTGCAGTGTGAAAGGCATCAGGATTATGAATATTTCCACAGCAGTGTGAAGAGCACTATGTTACTCATTCTTCAGATGAGGAAACAGGGCCTGGACAGAGTTAAGACACACAAGTCACAGCTGCTCTGCCTGACTCTAGTCTCAGCTTTTCAGATACTGCAGACCCAGAGGACACTCGTGTGTCTCATTTCCTTGAGAGCTTACAGGGTCTTACNGGGTCTGTCTTCAGGAAGACCCCAGGCATGTATGTGGTCAATGCTTGTTCTGTCTTGGTGTTTACAAGTTCCCANCTACGTCCTATGCTGCTTCGTAGCAGCCCATGTGTTAGGAGGGCATTCCCTGCCCTGGCTGCCTGGGCAGAGGCCTTACCCTGGACTGATCTCACTCTCTCCTCTCTGGATCTGTGCCCTGCGCCGCCTTGGCAGTATGAAGGGAAAGAACACCAGGTTCCACAATGCAACCAGGGCAGAGCTGTGGCAGCGCTTCCAGCGGCCCCTCAATGACCTGCAGCTGTGGAAGGCCCTGGCCCAGAGGCTCCTGGACATCACCACCAGCCTGCCGGACCTGCCCTCCATTCACACCTTTCTGCCCCAGATTGAGGTAATNAGGCTTTGTGGGGCCNGGAAGGCTGCTGGNCCAGTGTGTGGCACCTCAACTANTCTCCTAGGNACAAGCGCAGTCCTGGGTCCTCAAGACACCTGGGTCCAGCTGACTGCTCTGGACAAGAGGGAGAGATTGTACACTCAGCCAAGTACCAAGTGTATAGGATAGGTCACCACTTGTTCTCAGGGACAAAAGTCATCCTTAGTCCTCGGGTAAAGCCAAAGTCTGGTGTGACTTTCATAGATCTTCTCGAAGCTACATGGAATTTTGTCTCCCTTGGGGACTCCACGGTTCTGCAAGAGAGTAGTGTAGCAAGCCATTGCCTTCACTGTGTCTTCAGTGACAGCCTGACCAGTGGGAACTTCAAACACATAAGTGAACAGGTCAATTTCATGGCTCAACACTGTCATCTGGAACCCAGGCTCTCCTAGCTCCAAGGCATGTCTCTTTCTGTCCCCACTTAGCTGNCAAGTAGTGAGCAGTATTTGTTACTGGTGGGGACTGCACAGGGGCCCAAGGACTCCCTCAGTCACCGCTTTCACTGCCAACAAGGTGCTAAAGCCTTCCTGGGAATCTTTCATTGGTTGGGCAGGTCATGTGACCATCCTTTAAACCAGTGCCTGGCTGAAGATGGTGAAATTGTCATGACTGGCTGGCTGTACTAGTAACACTAACAATTCTAGGCCTTCAGTTGGGCACAAAACAAATGTTGGCTGTTTGGATAAAGAAGAGCAGTTACAGAGAGAGCATTTGGCAGTGTCCGCCCTCAACACTGGGGCTTTGATTAGCTCATAAACCCTGCTTTATGCTACCATTGAGCTCTTGTGTCCAGGGATTCTCAGACACAAAGAGCAGAGAGAGGCATGAAAATGTGCCGGGCGTCAACCTCATTTTATATTAGTTTTGTTCTGATTATAAAAACAATTATCCCGAAAATGTCAAGATTTCTGGAAAATTAGACAAAGAGTACCCACCATCCCACAAGGCATAGGACCATCATCAACATACCGGAACAGTTTTCCCCTCACTGCTCTGGTCTATTGGGTGTTGCTGGGAGAATCTTTCCTCAGGGTTGACCCCACTTCCCTTGGAGAACACTGCTCAGCCTGCAGTTTGGAGCTGGCACATGTGTGAACCGGAGGTTGATGCTGGGGATCACCCGATCACTCTTTCCCCTTATGCACTGAACCTAGAGCTCACTGGTGTGGCTAGTCTTACAAGCCAGCTTGCTTTAGGGATCCCCCGCCACCTCTACCTTCATAAGCTGAAATTACAGTTGGGCCACCACACCCAACCAGCATTTTTTTGGGTTTCTTGGAATTCAAACTCAGATGCTCTGGCTTGTTCAGCAAGCACCCCAATTGTTGATCCGTCTCCCCAACTTCAATCTCTCCCTAATTATTTATGTTATTTAGTTTTTTAGTTTTTGAGACGGGGTCTCACTTTGTAGGCCTGACTAGCCTAGAACTTCCTATGTAGACCAGGCTGGCCATGAACTCACAGAGATCCACTTACCTCTGCCCTCCAAATGCTGAGATTGGAGATGGGTACCATCAAGCCCAGCTCCATAGTTATTGACAGCAGGACATGATCCTTCCTCCCAAGGGTCCAGCAGATCCCTTCCCCCATGGTTAGGCTGAAGGATGCTGGGCATTTTTTTTAAGTTGGAAAACAAATTTAATTATGTGTATGCCTGTATGTGAGTATGTGCATGTGAGCACAGGTGCCTGAGGAGGCCAGGGCAACAGATCCCCCTGAAGCTGGAGTTACAAGTGGGTGCTGGGAGTTGAACTCAGGTCCTCTGCCACAGTAATGTGCTCTCTTAACCACTATGCTATCTCTGTGGCTCTGGTGGTCATCTTTCTAAATTTTTTTTATTTTATTATTTTTTGTGTGTACAGATGTTTTGCCAATGTGTGTGTCTATGCACCACTGTGTGCCTGGTGCCCACAGAAGCCAGAAGAGGGCTTCAGATCTCCTGGAAGGAGAATTACAGACATTTGTCAGACGTTCTGGAGGTTCTGGGAATCGAACCCAGGTCCTCTGGAAAGGTAGCCAGTACTCTTACTGGCTGAGCCATGTCTCCAGCCTCTGATGGTCGCCATTTTTGTTTGTTTGTTTGTTTGCTTGTTTTTCGAGACAGGGTTTCTCTGTGTAGCTTTGGCGCCTTTCCTGGAACTCACTCGGTAGCTCAGGCTGGCCTCGAACTCACGAGATCCGCCTGCCACTGCCTCCCGAGTGCTGGGATTAAAGGCGTGCGCCACCACCACCCAGCAGATGGTTGCCTTTTTTAGGTGATCCTCATAAGCATCTATGAAATGATCTCAAATGATATTTGTGTGTACAACAAATCTCAATTTTAGGTCAGAACATCCTAAACCCGTCCTTTTATTTNATGAAATCCATCCATACCTTTCCATGTGATAGANAGAAAATCTAATTAATTTACAGTTTTTGTGTATTTAAGATCATGTCAAACAGCTGTGGACTCTGATGTGACGGCTCATGTTTGTAATCCCAGCACTGTGGAGACAGAGGCAGGAGAATTGCTGTGAGTTCAAGGCCAGCCTAGGCTATGTAGTAATCTGCAGGACAGCATGGGCTAAAGAGTAAAACCTTGTCTTAAAAAAATAAAAAATTCAATTGTTTCCTAGTTCTCAAGGCCAGAAGTCTAAAGCAACGTGTTTCCAGGATGTCAGAAGGTCTGTTGGTGNTGGAGGGGCACGTGGAACAGTGGTTCTCGACTGTGGGTCGTGACCCTCGTGGGGTCACTTATCAGATAGCCTGCATACCAGATATTTACGTTACGTTTTCTAGCAGTAGCAAAATTACAGTTATGAAGTAGCAATGAAAATAATTTTATGGTTGGGGGTCCCCACAGCATGAGGAACTGTATTAAGGGGTTGCAGCATTAGGAAGGGTGAGAAGCACCGGTGTAGAGACATTGGAGGATCAAGCTGTGAGGTGTGAAAGGTCAGCTCTGGGGCACCAGCTTAGAAGCCAGGCAGGCAGCGCCGTGGTCCAGGTGAGAGAGGCTGAGCGCGTGCCACCGCTGGTGGTGGTGACGAGAGAGAGGCTGAGCGCGTGCCACCGCTGGTGGTGGTGACGAGAGAGAGGCTGAGCGNGAGAGGCTGAGCGCGTGCCACCGCTGGTGGTGGTGACGAGAGAGAGGCTGAGCGCGTGCCACCGCTGGTGGTGGTGACGAGAGAGAGGCTGAGCGTGTGCCACCGCTGGTGGTGGTGACGATGGGGGGACACGGGTTTCCCAGACCGGAACGGGGTGAATTGTCCCTTGGCCTTGGATAGTGAGATAGATGGGTGAGAGTGAGTAAAAGAAAATCAACATGGATCCTGAAATTCAGGACCTTCCGATGTATCCCTACCTGTCTGCTTCTACTGTGCTGCTTCCCCAGATGCCTGCAGAGTCCCAGCTCCCACGCAGCCACAGTAGGAATTGTGAGCTTGGGCCTNGCTGAGGTGCATGGGTACCTTGTCTCCCACAGGCAGCCCTCGCAGAGAGCTCCCGGCTGAAAGAGCGGCTGGCGATGTTGCAGCTGAAGACNGACTTGCTGGCTAGCATCTTCGGCCAGGAGAGAGCAGCCGCTCTCCTGGAGCAGGTGGCAAGTTCTGTGAGGGACAGAGACTTACTGCATAACAGCCTTCTGCAGAGGAAAAGCAAACTGCAGGTGAGCATCCGGCACTCGGGCCTGGAGCTTGGCCATGNGGCGGGCACAGCCCTTCTTGGTATTCTGATTTCAGCCCCACCCCCTGCCCGGTGGCTCTGGATGTACACCTCTGTTTCCCACAGTCTCAGGTTCTGTGTCTATGGACAGGGCAGGACTCTCATGTGACCCCTCTCACTCCCTCCCTAGTCACCTGTCTGCTGCTGGTCACTCCTAACCCTGTTCTCTACGTTTCAATCAAGCCACACTGTCTTCTGTAGAGCTGATGGGCAAGCAAAGACGGGGTGGGTGAGACGGTTCAACCGGTGAAGGTGCTCGCTGNTCATCCTCTACCCGATTTCAACCCCCAGGGCCCAGATGGTAGCAGGAGAAAACCAACTCCTACAGTTGTCATCTGACCTCCACATGTTTATGTGTGTGCGCGTGCATGTGTGCTCACACACACTCACACACACACATACATAAGTAAATTAAATGTAATAGAAAATGCAGATACAAGCACTGCTAACTTTAACCAACCATGATCCTAGGAGTGAATGTAGGTNGAGTTTTTCNTCGGGACCACTGGCCAGCTCCCAAATAACCACACAGACTAATATTAATTATAAATGCTCGGCTGATAGCTTAGGCTTGTCACTAACTAGCTCTTACAACTTAAATTAACCCATATTTCTTATCTACGCTCTGCTACGTGGCAGTACATTTCCTCACCATGGCATGTTCATCTTGCATCTCTCCGTGTCTCCTGGCAACTCCTCCCTCTTCTCCTCAGGCACTCTTCTTGTTTGCAAGTCCCACCTAAGCTTTTCCTGCCTAGCTATTGGCCAGTCAGCTCTTTATTAACTAATGAGAGTAATACATATTCACAGTGTAATAAAAGACTGTTCCACAGTGAGTGAATGTTATTAATGGCACACTTCTGACTGCAATAAGTCAAAGCAATGGCTTGGCACTCTGTAGGCAGCCAGTTCTAGCTGCCAAATGTTTGCTGAGCGGCCAGTAATGATGATAATAATAGCTACGGTCTACAGGTGTTGGCTCTGGACCAGGCACCTGTTAATCTTTGTCCAGCTGACACTATGGGGNAGGTGCTGCCAGTGTCCTTGTTTCACTGGTGAGGTGAGTCTGAGTCTGTCAGGTATCTCATGGTGGAGGGGTCAGGGTTCAGGCNGTATCACCTGACTCCAAGTCAGCAATCTCACTTCATCAGCACGATAAGGCAGGGTTGCCAGAGCTGAGGGAACCAGAAAGGAAGTGAGGTCTCTACTCTCAAACCATGGAGGCTGCTGGTGGAGACAAGCACTCATGGACAGTTACAGGAGGTGGCTGCTGGCGGAGACAAGCACTCGTGGACAGTTACAGGAGGTGTCTGCTGGCGGAGACAAGCACTTGTGGACAGTTACAGGAGGTGTCTGCAGAGCGGTCTCAGCAAAGCTCTAGAGCAGTCGTTCTCAACCTTTCTAATGCTGCAACCCTTAATACAGTTAGTTCCTCATGTTGTGCTGACCCCCAAACATAAAGTTATATTCTTTGTGACTTCATAACTGTAATTTTGCTACTGTTATGAATCATAATGTAAATATCCATGCTGTCCAACCATCCTAGGTGACCCCTGTGAAAGGTTCATTTGACCCCAAAAGGGTCTCGACCCAAAGGTTGAGAAGCTCTGGTCTGCAGGCTGCTGCTGCTGCTACAAGAGCCCAGGCAGTGAAGACACTAGTGTCTGTCAGGCAGTTGGCCCAACTCTGCCTCTATAACAGAGAATCAAAAGGAAATGAGTAGGCAGGGCCATATTTTAACAAAACCTTCTTTACAAACAAGCTTCTGGTGAGATTTGGTATATGGGGGAGGGNTGTCCTGGAGGACCATGGCTAAAGTGTGGTAAGAGAACACTAGAGTGGCCCATCAGGAAGTATTTTCTGGAGGATGTGGATCAGGAGGGAGTATAGAGAGAACAGCCCAGCCCAGTGTCAGGTCTTACAAGGTGCCGTGAGGAAAATGCTTCATTTGTAGTTCTATTTGCAGAGCCTGCTCGCCCAGCACAAGGACTTCGGGGTGGCTTTTGACCCCCTACACAGGAAGCTCCTAGACCTCCAAGCCAGGATCCAAGCAGAGAAAGGGNTTCAGCGGGACCTTCCTGGAAAGCAGGTTCAGCTCCTCAGGTTGCAGGTGAGGAGTGACTGTCACCTGGCACACTGTTGCCTGCGTGGGAGCTCCCCCTTCTGGCAGCAAGCTGCAAAGCAGTCGCCAGCCTGAGCCCAAGGTCCTTCCTTACTGAGGATCTGACTTGGGTCTCAGTATAACCTCTGCTTTTTCAGCTGACAGTTCCTGGCTCCAGCGAGGCTGTTAGCACCCCCAAGCCGCTGAGTCAAGTCTAACCAATCGACAGGCAGTTCTTTTGTTTGCCCCTGGGTTCCAAAGTCTGAACAACAGCACTCAATTCGGTTCTCCTTCTATTTAGTTTGGGACTCCATCCGATGGGATGGTGCCNTGCACATTCAATGTGGGGTTTCCTTCTTCGGTTCATCCTATTTGGAAACACCCCCATAGACACACCTAGAGGTGTCTCCTAGGTGATACACATCCGGTCAAGTTGACGATGGAGATTAACTGTCGTATGAACTATTTTTTGGTGAGTCCGGAGACTTTCAGTTGAATAAACCAATTTTGCGATTAGGAAGATATGTTTTATATCATGTGTGGACTGCATGCAGGCGGGTCGTTGGTAATCGCTGGCTGGCTGAGGAGCTTTACTGGTTTTTATCATGTGCATGACACAATGTTTATTGTTTCAAACCCAAACACCATTCCTGTATAAGCTGAGAGCNTTCTCTGGAAAACATTAAGCGTGGTACATTTGAGGCTTTAACACTGAAGTGGTATAATTCTTCATAACAGCCAATGGTCACCAATGGGAGTCCAGATGATGGGAGTTTCTTTCCCAAGGTGCTGTCTGGTCTTTGCTATAGTTTATTTTAATAGTGCCCCAGGATATTTGTGTCTGAATTTTAAAGATTCATTTGCTCTGAAAAGGAATCTATTGGACCACCCAAGTGGTGCAGTCACTGATAGAGAGAACGTGNTTTCCTGGGAACCCCAATCAGGGACTCTTCCACTCAGAGCCCCTACCCCACTAGGCCTCCAGGAGGGGGGGATCTTCTGGATAGAGGGTCTCCTGGGATGGAGGATCTNCTGGATGGAGGGTCTCTTGGGATGGAGAGTCTCCTNGATGGAGAATCTCCTGGGATGGAGGTTCTCTGGGGATGGAGGGTCTCCTGGATGGAGAGTCTCTGAGGATGGAGGCTCTTCCGGATGGAGGGTTTTCTGGGATGGAAGGGCTTCTGGATCAAGAGGCAGGTGGCCAACTCACTTGCTCTTCTCTCTATCACAGGGCCTGCAGGAAGAGGGGCTCGATCTGGGGACACANATAGAGGCTGTGAGGCCTCTTGCCCAGGGGAACTCTAGCCACCAGCACAAAGTGGACCAGATTTCCTCTGACCAGCAAGCCCTGAAGAGNTCCCTGGAGGTAAGGGACCAGTGAAGGGCCTAAGCAGCGAGGAACAGGTCTTAGATTCCTATANTCCTGGTTNCTTCCTCCTTCCACCCACTGTTCTTCCTTTCTTCTCTCTTCTTGTCCTCATTTGTGTGACTTCTGGGTGTTGAGCCATTTCTGTATGTGGCTGCTGTTTTGGGCTCCAGTGGTCGAGGCAGCACACACTGACAGACAGGGCCCTGCTCTCCTGGACTGGGTGGATGGGACAGGGAATCAGCAAGTGANTGATGCCAGGGTTTCACATTATGATGAGGCCCTCAGATGGAGAACAGAAAAGGCTGCCTTGTCTCATCTGCCTGTGTGGCTACACAGTTGTTTGTGTCCCTTGGCCCTGGCGGCCTCAGAGCCTTGTTTTCAGCGCCCTCTAGTGGCCCTCTGAGCACTTTCTAGTGCACCGGATTGATTCTACTTCCTGCCGTCTGATGGATGTTCAGAACCCCAGACTTCTTGACAGTTGACTGAGATAAGTAGAGATGCAGGCTCCAGGTTCTCTACACACCCTGACTTACACAGGCTTGGGTCTTGCTTTTTAATTAAGCCTCAGTGAGTTCAAGCTGATCCCTGGCCACACCTCAAAAAACCTCAATGCTTAACTAACTTCTTCCAGCCCCCGGCCCTGTAGACCCAGTTTCCATAGCAAACACCTTCTTTACCACCCTGAAGCTAACAGGTGGGCACACCACTCTCACAGACAATCTAAAAATGTTTGGAATAGAAAGAAATTCTTAAAGAGACATTATAATCAAGTCAAACGTAAGTGGCTACAGATAGCTCTGGTCCTAGGAGAGGTCAGGAAATATTCCCTTTATACCACAACCACTGATGTNACATCAGGCAGCATGGCCAGTGGTACCTCTAAGGAGTGAGATAAAATCTTGACCAAACCAAAGCACAGTCCTTTGTGCATAAGATGGGTGTGTCCCCAGACAAGCCAGTGGCCTTGTTGGAACTTTAAAGACCTTCTTGCATGTGTGTGTGGAATTAGACCCTGTCTTAGTTAGGGTTTCTACTGCTGTGAAGAGACACCATGACCACAGCAACTCTTATAAAGAAAACATTTAATTGGGACTTGATTACAATTCAAAGATTTAGTCCATTACATCATGGTGGGACATGGCAGCAGGCAGACGTGGTGCTGGAGAAGGAGCTGAGAATTCTACATCTTAATCATCAGGCCACAGGAAATGAACTGGTTCTACACTGAACATAGCTGGAGCATCTGAGACCTTAAAGCCCATCTCCACAGTGACACACTTCATCCAACAAGACCACACCTGCTCCAACAAAGCCACACCTCCTAATAGTGCCACTCCCTATGAGCTTATGGGGGCCAGTTACATTCAGACTACCACAGAACCCAATCCCAGTCATGGCAAATCAGCTTTTAGTCACTGTGGATATGGGTGGGCATGAGACAGTTTTGTGGGACGTGGGGCAGTTCTGTCTCCCTCCCTCCATGGAGTGTGAACACTTTACATTGTCTGCTACTTTTGGTCCCCGCTTGGCTCTCAACCCCAAATGCTTCCCCGGGAGTCTCCAGGACACAGATGATGCTATACACCGAGGACCTAAGGAGCCCTGTTGGCCTAGGCGACTAACTAGGCCTGGATGAATTCACTAATTCTACTCAGTAAACTTGCATCTGTGGGCTCAGGGATAAAAGAAGAGGATAGAGAGCTGGAGCCCTGTTCCCACCTTCTAGAAGCCCCTAGAAGCTGCAAACGTCAGCTCCAAAAACTGTATCCACATGATGAGCTAGGCCAATGGTTGGAGGACACATTTACTGGGTGTCATTAGAGATCGCAAGAGGGTGACATCCCATCAAGCTTCTGAAAAGGGAAACTGTCCCCCTTATTCAGACATTCAGTGCTTGTTAAGTCTAGTGAGTGTCAACTCCCCCTTCTCTCACAGCCAAGTGACCTTCATGTCCTGTCATCATCCCTGTGACAGAATGTCTGACAAAGATGACATTGGAAAGGTTTGCCTCATGGTGTGGTCCATCATGGTTCAGGGAACCATGGTGGCAGGAGCTTGAAGCAGCCAAGTCTCACTGTATCTTCAGTCAGGAAGTAGAGAGAGATGGACTCTGGAGCCCTGTGCACACCCAGCTGACCTTGAACTCACAGAGATCCAATTGCTTCCAGTTTTCTCCTTTTTCACGTAGTCCTGGGCCCCGGCCTGTGGAGTGGGGCAGCTCACATTTATGGAACTTCTCACCTCAGTTTACCGAACCTAAACAATCCTTCAGAGCTTTGTTTCCATAGTGATTCTAGATCAAGTCAAACAAGATTAACTATCACATCCACAGGGAGCATGCTCCTGTGTCAGAGGCCACAGGACCCTATGGTAGGAAGCCATATTATTGATACCCAGGTCCTGGCACTGCAGACGCAGAGGCACAAGGCTTAGAAAACGTTTGAGGCTATCTTTGATGGGTTGTTGAAAGCAGGTGCAGTATGTCAGATGCTGAACCTCCCATTGGGCTTATAGCCCCTTGACAGGAGCCTGTCGTCCCTATCTCTGCCAATGATTTTTTTTTTTTTTTGAGATACNGGGAAATAGGGTCTTTGGAAGCCCAGCACAGAGGCCTGAGGCCTTCAGGGTAATACAGTGAGAATAGCAGCAGAGGGCTGGAGTCTGAATGGCTCATGGGGGCCTGAAAAGGGGGTTCAGAGAGTCCCAGGCAAGGGGGCCAGAAGAATGGAGAATAGCCTTCCTTCTGAGGACAGTGCCCAGCTTTCTTGGAGACAGAGAAGAGACAGGCCCATGATTCAGACTTCTGAGAAACTGACAGGCCCAGGAAACAGGATCCAGGAATGGAGGCCTTCTCCCTTTCTCCCCCAAAAAAGCAAGGTAGCTTTGAAAACCTTTACATAGAGTCATAATCATATACAGAAAAGAAAGCATGTTGGCATGGCTCAATGAATCTTAAAGAACAAACAGACCCATGTAAGTACCCCCAGACAAAATCTAGGGTGATACCAGCCTGCCCCATGCCCCACCCCCATGTACTGTCCATCACTTACCCTCAGCCCTGACCCCAGAGCTGTTTACTCCACTCCTCCACACAATGCTTGCAGATTCCTCCACAATGCTGCAAGGGGGTCGCAGGCTGCCCACTCTTTTTAAAGGCTATTTTTATTTATCCTTTGACAATTTCATACATGCATATAATAAATCTTCATCATATCCACCCTACTCCCCTCCCACTCCTTCTGAACCATCCCCAACATGTCCCCACCCCACCTTCATCCCCTCTTCTTTTTTAATTGTAATCCACTGAGTAGTTAGTGCTCCCCACATGGGGATAGGTGTGGGGCCGTGGCCTGAAACATGGGCAGCCTATAAGAGGGCACACCCCAAAGAAGAAATGATTCCTCATCCTCCAGCAGCCTTCAGCTGCCAATCACTCCTCAGGTAGGGGCGGGGCCTCATGAGCCCCTCTCTTATCCAAGCTGTAGTATTAACCGGCTTGGTTTGGTACCAGTAACTGCAGCTGCTGTGAGTTGGTGTGTTTACCAGCTGTATCATGTCATAGCATCTTCCCATCCTCTGGCTCTTACATCCTTTCTATCCATCTCCCATGATGGTCCCTAATCCTTGTGGGGAGCATGTAGGCAGGTCTAGGGTATCTTGCAGAATTGGGGTNTCATCTGCAGTCTNCCTCAAGCAGCATTCAGATCTCCTGGCCCTCCTGGCTGTACCGCAGGACCTTGTGGACAGGTGTCAGCAGAGCNTACGGGAGCACTGCACCTTCAGCCACCGGCTGTCAGAGCTGCAGCAGTGGGTCACCATGGTCACACAGATGTTGGAGACACACCAAGGGGATGTGCGTCTGTGGGATGCTGAGTCCCAAGAGGTTGGGCCTGAGGTAAGGTGCTAGTTCATTCTCTCACCTGCATTCCCCTAACGCATTCTGGATGACCTTCTTACTGGGCTACAGAGATTCCCCCTAACTAGTACCTCACATGTGTGTTCATCCATGTGTCCCACAGAGGCTGCTGGCTGAAATTCCAGAGAGAGAGGTCCAGCTGTCCCTGCTCCAAGCACTGGGCCAGCTTGTGATGAAGAAGTCTTCCCCAGAGGGGGCAGCTGTGATCCAGGAGGATCTGAGGAAGCTGATGGAGTCTTGGCAGGCCCTGCGGCTGCTAGAGGAGAATCTGCTGAGGTAAGGACCTTCCTTGCTCCCCACTTTGTCTCAGACAATGCCTCCTCATCACCTAGGGTCCCTAGAGCATATGNCTGAGGCTGAGATGTGTGCCAGGCATGGTGCCAAGAATCTGGGGATATCCCCATCTTTGGTCCAGTTAGTGATTCTGGTAGGGTTCTGAGGACTGGAGAATATCCCTCACTAGGGAGTTAGCCTCCAGCCTATTCTTGCCTGAGGTTAC
>LZPO01034909.1:193259-206686 GCA_001675575.1 Neotoma lepida
GAGGTTGTCTTCCTTGCCTCTAGGCAGCGGGAGCTGTGATCGCATCCCCTGCAGAGGTTGTCCTGACTCCTACATCTATCCTGGTTCCTCTCTTTCTGTTATTGTCTCAGTTACCCAAATGTAATGATGATACTTGATGTTGACACCTATGCACCTGCTCCTGAATGTGGTGCTAGTCTTCCTTGAGTGAGGACAAAGTCGCCCCTCCCTTGGTCATTGCATCCATTGTCTTCCACCATGGAAGTCAACCAGCTGCAAAGGCCAGTTCAGTGTACCTTGTCTCCTCTCCTACTCCGTCAACCTGGGAGTCTGAAAAAAATGTGATTCTGTGGCCTGCCTAGCTCACACAGAGATCAAGTGAACCTGGCCTGCACACAGATGAGACACACACAGGCTCCTCTGAGCCCTCAGTAGTGAGCTCNGGGATGCAAACACATGCTTTCTGTACTCAGAATAGGGAAGAAAATATGTGGTCAAGGTAGGCAGGCCAGCTGGGAANTGTGTTCACCATTAAGACTTACACAGCCCCCTGCCTGGACTCCCAAGGACAGACAAGGACAGAAGCTACCAGTGTGCCCCAGGGCAGACAGAGGGTTAAAGATGGTGCTGAGGGAGCTATAGTGAGAGGCACCGGGCTAGGCTCTGCCAGGCTTCTCTTCACCTTGAGCTGTTGAGACTGGTCTGGCTTTATGGTGGTGAATAAGGCCCAGCCAGGTCTTAGGAAAGGACTCCAAGCCTCAGTTGCATTGATATGACTTCTATACTCAACATGCTGGGTCAAGATGGGACCATGTTGGCCAGCTGAGGCCCAGAGTGCCTTGTGATTATCTTTAGCCATGGTTTCTTAGGAGACACACCATGTAGGGTGATGGAGAGAGCCTGGGTTTTGCAGTGTTGATGGAAGTTGAGCCTGTGTGTGACCTCAGGCTACTGACTCTCCTATAGCTTTAGCTTCTTCCTCTGTAAAATAGGTGGAGAACAACCAGCCTCCCAGAGCAGTTGGGAACATTCAGAAGCTCATGGCCAAGAGGAAGAGTCAGGCAGGAGGCCTTGGGTACAGTGTGTGTACACATGCGTACACGCATGACAAATGGAGCCTGGATGTTCTGGGTGTAATATTGGGATAGTGAAAATCTTCACAGATGGTGGGCAGTGAGTGTCTCTGTGGCCACCTCTTGGGTTCTGAGGGATAGGCAGATGGCCAGAGCATCTGTCATTCAGCAAATGAAGGATGGAAGCCTTGCCTCCCATGGAGCCCTTTCTCTCTTGGATAGCTTTGCGTAGGACATAGGTAATAATACTCTGTAGAGAAACTGAGGCACAGAAAGGCTCTTGGAACTGGGATGAGCTAGGATTGTCAATTTCCTTGTTGGCCTCTTAAAAAGCCTTTGTTAGAAGTGTGTGTGTATGTGTGTGTGTGTGTGTGTGTGTGTGTGTGCTCAAATGTGTCCACACCTGTATGTGTGCCCAAGCTTTGGAAACTCTCATTAAGATATACCTTTTATTTCAGATTTTTGGTTTTTTTTATTGTGAAGAATATTTTAGAGTTTAAAGCCTTCAAGTAGGAGGTAGACTCTCCAGGAGTGGTGGCCGGACAGTTGCAGGCATCCTCGGAAGCCCAGTGAGCCCCACACTTGTAAATGCAAACACAGCTAAACCCTCAAAGCTGGTTTAGAAGGGTCAAGCCTAAGGCATAGATGCATTCACATAAGTGAAGCCCAGCTCTAAGGGTGGAGGCTCCAGAGAGAATGGAAAGTCCCATTATAAACAGCCCCTCTACCCAGGAGGCTTTGGATTACAGCATTCTAGTGGTGTCAGAGCATAGTGTCTCGCTCTCCCATCTTTCTCCATGAGTCAGATGGGTCATCAGAGATTTTTCAATCAGGCAAAGTCATCAGAAAATGTTACAGAATCAGTTCTGCTCCCCACCACTACCATCACATCATCATCACCACCATCACCGTCTCCATTGCTACCATCATCCTCACCACCACCACCATCCTCACCGATATCACCATAATCACTGCTGCCACCACTATCACCACAACCATCCTCACCACCACTACCACCACCACCACCATCATCATCATCATCATCATCAAAGCCACATTGTGTCCAGCCCCTGCAGACTGCAAGACATGCCCTATGGACATTGCTGCAGAGAAGTCTGCTGGGCATTGGAGCGTGTGAGAGTGACCTTCGGGTACACTGATGGTGATCATACAGAGGAGAGAAAGATGGGGAGCAGGAGAAGAGAGTCCTGGGAAGGGGTCATGGTGCTCCTTCTGCTGATGCTGAGAGTATCTGGGTGGCCNTGGTGCCTATTTAGATGGTGATGAGGTTAGGATGTGGACCCATGATGATGGCAGCCATTCAATACTGGGGTGCATGGGGTGCATGGGGCTCCATTTCGTTTAAGCCTTACACTGTGTCAGGTGGCAGCCATTATTACACTCACTTCTAGAAGGAGAACTTTGATTGGCCATATCAGCATTCTCAGTGAATGGTCATATGCAGGTGCTCCTCAGCTTACTGTGGGGTTCTGTCCTCCTGAAGCCACCATGAATTAAAAACACCGTAAAAGAGCATGCCTGTAACACAGTGGAACAGCCCAGCTCAGCCACACAGCAGCCTGTAGATGGCCAGCCACCACCTTTGTGATTGGACGGCTCATGGGAAATTGCTTGCTCCTGCTGCCCAGCATCTCCAGAGGGCATTGGAACCACATCAAAATTTGAAACCTGAAGTATGCTTTCCACTGAGTATGTTTTGCTTTCTAAGTAAAGCTGTTATAAGTTCAGGACTGTGGGTCCACCAGGCAAGGGTTTATGTCATGGCTGGCCAAATCTGTTGTTCTGTTCTGCTTTTTCCTTTCAAATCCTTAAATGGTTTAAGGAAACTGCAGAGATCCTTGTGGCTGGCAAAACTGACATCAGCTGCATGTCTTAATTTTCTCACTGCTGTGTGGAGGCCCACAAAGGTTTCCTAGTGAGGTCTGAGCTTGCTTTACCCACAGAGCTGCATTAAAGGATTGCTTGACCACATGCATGGTTTCTAGGTGATTGGGAGGGTCTACACTTGGCTGTGCTAGGGGAGGTCTTTTGCCCTGCCCCTTGGCATTCCTATAAAAAGCCCTTTAGAAGAGACAGAAGGGACTGGTGGATAGGGATCCAGGCCCTCCCGAGCTATCCTGTGTTTCTATCTGTCTCTCTCCCCTCTATCCTTCTATCTAAATATTTCTCACTTCTCCGTCCTTAAGAGTACCCTGGGGGAAAAAGTGGGAGCAGGTCTCCCATACTACTGTGAGAAAATACCTTACAAAAGCAACTAAAGGAAGGGTTTGAGGGGACAGTCCCTAGTGGGGCTGGTCATGGTGTCTAGTCACACTGTGTCCACAGTCCGAAAGCAGAGAGAGGTGGACATTGGTACTGATGGTCATTTTCTCCTTTTTATTCAGTNCAGGATCATGACATGGTGCAGCCCACAGTTAGGGCAGGTCTTCCTTCCCTCCTCAGCCCAATCTAGAACTCCCTCATGGACATGCTCAGAGGTTTGTTTCCATAGTGATTCTTGATTGACAGCCAAGACCAACCATCGCACCCCTCTTCCCAGTGGACAGACTGTGCGCCTGTGGTCACACAGCTTATCCATCATGCCCTCCTGCCCCGCTCACCCCGAACCTCGTGGTCGCTCACGGTGTGTCTTGTGTTGGTTCACAGAGTCGACAGCAGAGGCGGTGGCGGAATCCCTGCTCTCTCCTGAGGAAAGCATGCCGCGTGGCGCTACCACTGCAACTGCTGCTCCTGCTCTTCCTTCTGCTGCTCTTCCTGCTGCCGGCCGGCGAGGAGGAGCGCAGCTGCGCCCTGGCCAACAACTTCGCCCGCTCCTTCGCACTCATGCTTCGTTACAGCGGCCCCCCGCCCACCTAGCCCACTGGGGCCTACAGGTGACTTTCTGCAGACCCTCTGAGGCTGGCTGCTGGGGGAAGCTGGACAGACTAGCCACCCAGAAGAGCCTCTGTCTAAATGCTGCATCTGTTCCCAGAACGAACTTGCTTTTTCTATGATGTCATTTCTGTCTATTTATACTACATGTATACTACGTGTGGTTAGAGAATAATGTACAGAATTTTTATACACCNTGTATGTACACTCAGTGTAGATAACTTCAGATATGATGTCTNTTTGTGCCTATGGAAGTTCCTAGCAGTGTATTTCCCTAATGGGATTTGTTATACTCGTGCCTTAGTGTCCTGTCATCCCTGGAAGACAGGAGAANNCATATATTACTTTTATGACAACCTGCACCCAAGAATCCAGATGTCAGTACAAAAGTCTCTGAGCTGTGAGTGTAGCTGAACGGAATCGGAGCCCTGGAGCTCTTGTGCATGTGGCTGGTTTTAAAGCCACAAAGACTCGGGCTGTAGGCTANATAGAAAGAAGCCATGATGGCCAACAGGCGCAGTAGGAGCAGTGAGACCCGACAAGTGACAGAGGGATACTGAGAGAGGAGCGGAAGAACTGTAGAGAACTAACAAAGTTCCACAGAGTNATGGCACTTAGTGCGCCCCACCCCCACACAGCAGCCACTGATAGCACAAACCATGAAAAATGTCTGTGACCATGAGCNTGACCCTGTGTCTCCAGGAAGTGGCTGGAGTTTTGTTTGTACGTTTTTCTCCAAGGGAAAGAAGAAGGAAGATGAACTTGACGTTTTAATCTTATGCACAAGGGTGAAGCACATTGCCAGTGGCCTGTGCCAGTCCCAGGAAGCCTGTGCCATCGTTGTTGTGGGNCATTCTCCAGGCTAGGGCGTGAACTGAGGGCAGAGTGGAAGCATGAGGCCTCACGAGGCAGAGAGGAAAAGACTCAGCCCATCTGAAGGGGTCTCTCTTCCCTTCCAAGAAGGGCTGGTGAGTCCACAGNGCTGGACAGGTTCTACCTTCTTGCCCTGCCAAGGTTCACAATCTAGGGCTAGGCAGGAGCAAACAGGTGAGCTCCAGGCATGTGTGGGTGGCCTCTGGGGTGACTCCAGGCTATGCCCTAGGCTGGAAACATGATCAGGGAATTCTGGGATGGTTCCTAAGTGGGTTAAAACTGAATCAGGTTGGCCCTAACCTGACACTTTTTTCTTTTAGAAAATGCTTAATGTCCCCATTTCACAGATGGAATTTGTCTGTTAGGTGGAGGTGCCCTCAGGCCTTGTCATCAAATACACAACCACAGNGTTAAAGACCCAGAGAGGCACTTTAAACACAACAAATACTGAGGCNCTAAGAGGGACTCGACTCCAAAGTCACCACCCTTATGTACACACACCAAATCCCTCCCAAACTGGCATCAGGCTACNCCATGTACGGCTTTCATCTTAGCGTAGAACCTAGGAAAGACTGGTCATTGGCAAGGAGGAAGGCAGCGCCTTGGGGGCTTGTTACTTGGTCTGTAACCTCAGCCATAAGGCCTCCCTTGCATGCTGCCACTTTGCTGGGACATCAGGGGCTGGTGAACCCTGACCTAAGACCCAGATAGCCGAGTCCTGATGCTCACTAAGACCATTGGTCCACCACTCGGTCAGAACTGTGGCAAAGGACATCAACACTTCCTTTTCCACTTTCCCATCTCACAGGTGAGAAACTTGAGGCCCAGAGAAGGGAAGTCACTTACCCATAGCCACATAGCAAGAACCTATAAAACCAGGAATGGGCTGGTCACCACTGTCCTCAGGTGATATCGTGTTGATTATATAGCACAGTCTCCCCACATCTCCCTTCCCAGGAAGAACAGNGTGAGGATGTNGCTCAGAGATGGCACACTTGCCCAACAGGTGTGAGTCCTGGGTTCCATCCCCAGAACTTAGGAGAAAAAAGAAGGAGCATAAAAGAGATCTGTTTACTATGAATGTAGTCATGTCTTGTGGTAACTGCTGGGGAGAATGAAATTGTAATATGCGGGTGGTGGGGTGGTGGGGATGTATCTGTATTTTTAACTATCGACAATGACACTGTGGATTGCTTGTTTGCATAACCTTTTTTAACAGAGGGGACTGATATTTGTATTACTTTCATATGAATATAGCTGGAATATGACATACTAGCCATTTCTGGGTGCTTTTCAGATGTAACTTCTTTTGCTTAAAGTGGGTATAGACACCTGCTACTGTGATGTCGCCTCCTAGCCAATTACCATAGAGAGTTGGAAGGTGTCCCTGGAGAGAAGTGTTGGAACTTAAAAAGCTTAAAAAGTCTTTGTTGTGTGTGTGTGTGTGTGTGTATGTGTGTGTGTGTGTATGTGTGTGTGTGTGCGCTCGCCCATGCGTGTGAGTGTACGTATGTGTTATTTGTCCTGCAGACAGTGCTCACATGTAACCTACCTAGGTTAGCCTAGGAGTGTATATGTGTAAGGATCCAAGCAGGTATCNATGCTGTTGGTCCCCTACCCTGTGCCCTTTTCTACCCTTTCCTGTCCCATCTGTTCTCGAAGTGCANAATGCAGGAGCAGAGAATATGTTTCTAGTGTAGTTGGACTAAGTGNAGTTAGTGGTCAGGACAACAGGTGAGCTAGGAATTCCTGAGGTGCTGGTGGGAAGNGCAGAGGGGCTNCTCACTAGGCTGTGGCGGTNTGAAAGAANATGCCCCCCAAAAGGAGTGGCACTATTAGGAGGCNTGGTCTTATTGGAGGAAGTGTATCACTGTGGGGACAGGCTTTGAGGTCTCTTTTGCTCAAGCTTCCCTCAGTGTGTGGCAGTCGGTTGGCTTCCTACTGTCTTCTGGTGGACATGTAGCCAACACCACATCTGCCTGCAGGCCACCATGCTCCCTGTCATGATGATAATGGACTGAACCTCTAACACTGTAAGCCACCACCCTGATTACATGTTTTCTGTGTAAGAGTTGCTGTGGTCATGGTGTCTCTTCACAGCTATAAAAAGCCCTAAGACACAGGCGATGCCTTTCCATGGGGAACCAGCACCAGAGGGCTGGCATTTCCATACTGCCCACCTCAGTTAAAGCCCNATAGTTCTTCATCCCTAAGTGTGACATGAGAAACNGAGGCTTTTAAAGATATAAAGCCACTTGCCCACATCCNNGTGAGACTTGAATCCAGGGTTATTGGACCCTGGAGCCCATGCTGGGAAGAAAGGACTTTGGGCTGGTGCCACTAAGCTGCAGTCTCTGTGGCCTCTGGGAATGGTGTCACTGAGTGGCAGCTCTCTGCCCGCAGCTCNTGGGGTTAATGAGACTCAGCTTGCTGTGAGCTAGCCTGTGGTTCTCTGAGGNATCACCTCAGCAGGTCTTTGGCCATCAGCCTCGTGTTTCTCCAAGAGGCAAGACTTGCCACACACCCTGGAGCTGAGGCCTCCTCTGCCCCTGTAAAGTCCCCCATCATTGGCCTCACTTCCCTGTGAGACCAGAGTCCTAAGATGCTTCAGAGGAAGGAAACTGGGGTTCATCTATAGCTGGGAAAAGCAGGATGACAAGCCCCTNGTGAGCTACTGCTGGCAGGCTGGGTGCCAAGGGTGTGGGCCACCCTGTGAGGATTGCCCAGGCTGTGTGACAGCGAGAGGGACTGAGGAGACCTTTCTCCATGTGGAGCTAGACTGACCAGATCTACAAGCTCTGCAGAGGGTTTGAGAATCTAAGCTGAGCCGATCTGGCTGCAGTCATCAGATGGGAAATAGGGGCAGCGAGAGCAGTCAGGGACCACAGAGGCGGAGGGAGGGCTGCTAATGCACACTAAGTAACCATAAGGCCAAATTTTATGTTGTGTGTGTTTAAGACAGGAGATGGCAAGAAAGGGAGATAGGAAGTGGGGAGTAGAAGAGAGAGAAGGAAGGAGAGAGAAGGAGGGAGGAAGGGAGAGAGAGAGAAAAAGGAGAGAGGAGAAGATGGATGGATAGATGATAGATAGATAGATAGATAGATAGATAGATAGATAGATAGATAGATAGATAGATAGAGGAAGTGTCCTGTCCCCTCTTCATTCTAACCTACATATTAAGCCCTTAGAATCCCTTCTTGGGGCCATATATATTGGAACATTAGGGTAAATGAAGTCTAGGTGCTGCCCTCCAGATCTAGACCAGGAAGTGTCTGTTCTGTATAAGATGCTAAATCCAGACTAGGGCCTTGACCCTTGACTTTGCTCATCTGCCTCCCACATGTGCTGCTCAGCCTACCAGGAGCTAGAGGGCCATGGCAGAGACACAGGGGGACCTGGGGATAAGTAGGAGGATGTTTCATGGCTTCTGCAAATTAAATGTGGCTGTGACTATGAGGGCAGAGGAGATGTGCTAGGGAGGCCAGATGAGGGACAAGAGAAAGGGTCTGGGCATAGCAGAAGGGAAAGGAAACTGACTGGCTGAGCCTCTACAGGCCTCAAGGTAGATCCTTAGGCCTTAGGTGAGCACCAGGCCTTGGCAGGAGGCCCAAGGCTATCTATGGCTGTGGACATCTAAGTTTTTAGACACAACCCAGGAGGGATCACACCCCACTTCCCTCTCTCAGGGAGCTCAGCCTACAGTGGAGGTTCCTCTGTTCCCCTCACCCTAGCCTTGTAATCTGTCCAGGTCAGCATAGAAAAGAGAAGTGGGCCATTCCCTCGCTTAATGTACCTGTAGCAGACATGAGTAGTTGATCATTGAGCCTTTCTTTCTCTCCAGCCTGAATGGACTTCCCGGTCCTCAAACCCTTAAGTGTTACTGCTAATTTGTCCTGTGGGAAAAGNACCTGCTTGTCATCCTCATCCCTAATCCTAACCCCCTCAGAAGACTAAATTCTTGCCTGCTTCTTCCCCCAACCCCCACATTAACTATAGAACATCCCAGTAAAATTCAGTTTTTCTTAGCAAGGAAGAACGGTATAATGGATCAGNCTGGTGCCTGGGTGTATCGGCCACTATTGGAACCAGAATCCCAGGTTCATTCTGAGCCCCACATCTGGGTCTCATGCTCTGTTGACAGAACTTGGAGGTGTGGTCCTTTGAAGTTCCAGGAATGGCCTCTGTGCTCCCTGCCAGCCCCTGCTAGTTGTCAGGAGTCCCTGAGCCCTTCAATCTACTCATGGAACACCTGTCCTGCAGAGCCTGGGCTGAACTTGTCACCCTGCTGTGTTCAAATCTCCAGGAAGATCACAGTGGCTTTCAGTCATTCTTGGCTACACTGAGCTCTTGAGAGNAAATCCTGGAAAGGGAAAAATGGCTTCAGCTTTTCCAGACTAATGCTAACCTTCTAGCAGGTCACTGAGGCCCACCATCACCATAGACAGAGCCCAGGGACCTCTGCAGCACAGGGTTGCAACTGAAGGACTGAAGATCAGCCAACATTTCCCCCTCAACCCCAAGGTACAAGAGGAAGGCCTTCTGTTTCTTGACCTAAGAGCAAGCGGGGTGGGGGGGTTGTTTTCAAAAACATAACTGAGGTACAGAAACCTGGGGTCTCCCAGCACAAGCCTTATAGGCAGCCCACAGGACTCAGCATCCTCCAGGCACCTGCTTGCCTTCNGTTCCCATGGTAACATTATAGGTGCTCACAGGATGGTACCCAGCTATCCCTGAACACAGGAGACNGCAGTGGCAGAAGAGTTCGGCTTCCCAAGAGATCCCAGGCTTCCTTTGAAGTCCAGAGCTGACTGAGGGCCTCAGTGCCTCTCAGCTCTGTGGGAAGGGCCATGTGAGTCTTTTGGTCCCTGCTCAGTGCTGCTGTGTTAGTTCAACAGTCAGGCCACCTGTACTCCTGGTGACACTGCGCAGATAAGGGACAAAGCCTGTAGTCCCTCTTTTAGTTCTAAGGGAAGAGAGNGAAAGAGACCTACAAGGAAGGGCCTGCAATACNGCCCAACTCCTGAGAGCCTGGGCTATGGAGTCCTGAGCTTATGTTTAGGTGCTGAACCCAGAGCACAGACAGGGTTAGCAAACTGCCTGAAAGCAGCCAGCCAGTAGGTAAGTGAGACATGTAGGATTTGAACCCAGAGGTGACTGGTCACAAGTTGGGTGTTTTTCTGGCACTGTGTGAAACTTGCCTTCATCTTCCATTGCTTTTCTTTTCCTTAAGGACCATAGGCCACTGTTACTCCTGCATCTGGGTAGCCTGTTGGAAGGTACCATTCCTGTGCAGGGGTTGCAGAGTTTCTCTCCTGTGTCTACTCTACCAGCAAGCTCTTTGCCAGTGGGAGTTGGGAGTACCGGGATAGGGTGCTAGGGGCAGGGCTGGAAACAGACTCAGGCCACCGCTGTCAAGGGCAGATGCAGGACAGAGGTTGCTTTGAGAGATCACTGTGCATGGTGCCAAATTCTTCTAGAAGAGCAAAGATGCAGGGGTCGGGTCGAGCAAGTTCTTGGAGCTCCTGGGTTAAAGAGATGGACAGGGAAGGCAAGTGCATGTCTGTGTGTGTGTGTTTGTGCGTATGTGTGTTGCGTAAGTGTGTTTTGGTGTCCAGAGCAATCGAATTCATTGTTTAAAGTGTTCCCTTGTGTAAACAGTACAGAGGGACCATCTCCTCTTGTCACAAGTCTCTGTGATTATAAAACATGAATTTTTGATAAGTTCAGCTTTCTGGGAAGGCAGGCNGAACTGAAGCCAAGTGACGGTCTTGGAACATGTGTGTGTGTGTGTTATCTCGGTTCATATCAAGTCCAGAGCTGACTGAGGGCCGAAGCGCCTCTCAGTTCTGTGGGAAGGGCCATATAAGTCCTGAGTGCTGTTGTAAAGTCTCGTGGAGGTCCCTGCCGCTTGTCCATTTTGGTGGCAGCAGCATTCTGAAAGATGATTTCATGTTTTCATTGTTGTTTTATGTTTTTTTAAAAATGTATCTGCTCTGTCTTTGGAAATTAAAAGCTCTATTTTGGTCTATGAGATACTGTGTGGTTGCCAGTCCTTCTTCTGAAGTTGGGAGTTATCTGGGGAGTGAGGTGGAAGATGCAATAGGATTATGGGTAACTTACTTTGACCTTGTTTTTAGGCAGGATTATTGCTGGCGATGGGCTCCAGGCAGAGTACTTCAAGGCTGTTTCAAAGAATTGAAAACAAGGCTCACGNAGATCTGCAGAAGTAGCAAGGTCACATTATTTGAAGCAAAGCGATAGTGCAGGNTAGAGAGACGTGCTCAAGATTGTTTGGGGCCTTCCTTCTGGGGTCTGAGGGAAGGAAGGGCTGGTTACTAAGGGGCATGGTTTGGGTGGNTCTCTATTTNGATTGATAGATGAGGTCATATATTCCTTTTTCCTATGTATGTCTCTTCCTATGATGCATCTAATTTTAATCACATGCATATGCTTACGATGATCAATAGGGAACTCTCACGAAAAGGTTTAGTGGAAGATGCAGTTTTGCCTTATTGCGTGTGGTGGTTTGAATGAGATTGGCNCTCACAGGTTCACTGAGTGCTTGGTCCCTAGTTAGTTTGGGAAGGATTAGGAGGTGTGGCCTTGTTGGAGTAGGTGTGGCCATGTTGTAGGAAGTGTGTCACTGGGGGTGGGCTATGAAGTTTCAAAAGCTCATGTCAATCAAGCCCCTCTCTGACTGTTGCCTGTGGATCAGGATGTAAAGCTCTCAGCTACTGCTCCAGTGCCATGACTGTCTGCTTCTCACATGATGATCATGGACTAACCCTCTGGAACTGTGAGCAAGCCTCCAGTTAAATTCTTTCTTTAATAAGAGTTTTCTTGGTCATGGTATCTCTTCACAGCAATAGAACAGTAACTAAGACTCTGCACATGCACCCAAAACCAGTTCAGGCCAGTTTGTCCCGTCTATTCTTCATACCCAGATACACTGGGAACACAATGGAACAGAACTGTCTAAATTTGATTGCTATTAGGAGTGAGGAAACTTGTTCAGAGCTGGGGATATGTGTAGCCTGGTGCAGGGAGGCTGGTAAGGGGGTTCTTAGGTTGCTAGTGAACTGTTTGGAGAAGGGTGTGTGCACAAAGTACACACAGGTGATGGAGCCAAGTGCATTATTCCAAGGGAGGTGNGCAAAAACAAAACCACAGTCCCAGAGTACGAAACTATCCTACACTTGGCCTGCCTCAAGGTGAGTCCTCATTTGTAAAGAGGTGGAACCCAAGGCCACTGTAACACACAAGCCAGAATGAGTGTCATCCCTGGGAGTATCTGTTTGAATGTCCTCTGGACACCCCATCACTGTCCCCAGGGATAGGTGGGTAGCCTTGGAAAATTCCCAGACACACCCTGAGGAAAGAGACAGAGCCCCCAATGTGGGTACCAGCAAGGAGAACTGGGCCTTGAGAGCAATCCCAGCAACCCTGTGGGCCAGATCCCTACAGCTCTCTGTTCTTGGGTTTGAAGATGAGCCTTCTCCACCCACACATGTGTGTACCTGTACGTGTGCATGTACACATGCGGGATGCTGCCCGGCAAATGCTGTAAACCATTCTGAGATGCAGTCCAGCTCACATGGCCCGTGTGTTTCCTAGACAAGGAATGCCACCCTGCTTGTAGNGAGGTCTGAGAAGCCAGCCAGTGACCCAGGACTCACTGCAGGTTAACAGACACTTCTGGGGACTCCTTGTTGCTAGTTGGACAAGGAGACCACACCTGGGACAAGGAATTTACNCCTGAAGGAAGATGGCCCACCCAGCCCATGGGGTTTAAAGG
This sequence comes from Neotoma lepida, assembly GCA_001675575.1. Lineage (NCBI taxonomy): Eukaryota > Metazoa > Chordata > Mammalia > Rodentia > Cricetidae > Neotoma > Neotoma lepida. Next base: position 205,872 of record LZPO01034909.1, read on the forward strand.
CTTAAATAACACAAATACCCTCAGAGGGATTCTGGTGGGTCTTATGGCCGGAATGAGGCCCCTCCCCTTCTANCTGTCACCAATAACAGCAATGACAAGGAAGCATGTTGTAAGAGCTTTGCCCCACGGGGTCCTCCACCCTGGGCTTGTATGTGGGGTTGGTTATGGTGTTCTGTTAGGTGGCTTTCCCCGTAGAGGCATCCGTGAGTCAAGAACCTCGGTGTGAAAACAGTTTTGGTGAGAAATTGGGATCCAGTCTCTCTCTTNTCTTCCTGTTTAGCACTCTTTGGGCACTCCACTCGTTGTAAAAGTAACATTAAACACACACGTGCTTTCTAAATCTGCCTGGAGTGCTCGTGTGCCTGGCTGGGTGATTCATTCATTTTTATGACTGTGACTTTTTTTTTTCCTAAGTCAGGTGTGAAACAATTCCCTCTGATTTCATCCACGACTTCCAATCCCAGCAGTGACANGTTCCAGTGGGGAGGTTCATCCTCCTCTTGTGGACCCCTGGGCAAGAACATTATCTAGGTCCTTGAACGGGGCCTCTCTGTCATTGGTCCCTGTCAGGTCTGGCTGCCTCAGTGACCTTCTTTACATTGCCTGCCTAGGTTAGGCATCCTGAGCAGAGATCCGACTTGCCAGGAATGACCATGGTTAGAAGGCATTGCAATTGGTGTCTGGCTTGGGCCCCACCTCGTTCTGCTTTGGCCTGTCCCGTGGCCTTCTGCTGCCAGTTTCTCTGAGAGCGCTCCTCCACCGAAGAGTGGAAAGGGAAATGGCTCAAAATTGCTTTGAGCCACAGCCCGGCTCAC
>LZPO01034909.1:208406-227672 GCA_001675575.1 Neotoma lepida
CATGGTGACTGTTGAGAACATTCCCAGAGGGCTCACAGGCTTGCAGGGGTGCGGTGGGAGGGGTGGCTCTGGTGGAGTGCGTGACCGATTATGGGAGAGATCCTAGATTCAGTCCCCAGTGCTGCAAAAAATAATAAGAGATTATGAGCTTCTACTGTATGTTAGGAATGGAGAACAAGAAGGAGAAGGAGGAAGAGGAGGAAGGGGAGAAGGAGGGAGAGGAGGAGAAGNNGANGAGGAGGAGGAGGTAGAGGAGGAGGAGGAGACAAGACTCATGGCAGTGTCAGTCTTCCTTAAACCCTTGCTCTACATCACTGTGGGTCACATGATGAGAACAAGGTACCAGGTTGTATCAGAGAGCTCTGCAACCAAATCCATGGCCAAACTTCATACAAGGGTAGGANGAACCACAGCAGGTACACACACATGCACACTGATAGATATACATGATATGCACCATAGACAATCACACACTCACACTACTCACACCTGCATGCATTCACACAAACTATACATGTATCTACACACCTTACAAAGACACACATAGACACACACACTCACATACATCCCAGATCCCATAGACATANGCACATATATGTCATACACCTATCACATCACACAAACACAAGCTCATCAAGGATGCAAACCCGCATATACTATACACAAGCATATACCATGGATATACGCACATGCTTACACACATACCTGCAAGCATGCACATCTTCTCACTGTNCAAATGCACACATGTACAATACGCATAATGCCTTCATACTATAGCACACTTCATACCATACACATATACTACTGAATTACCTACAGTTACAGACTGAAACTCAACACATACAGGNATCATGTATATAAACCACACGTAGACACATANGCACACACGCCTACAGACATGCACAGATGTGTGCACATAANTCAGTCAGCCACTGTACTTGGGAGCATCACAGGGCTCTGGGAACACATCCTTGGGAGATCTTGCTTCAGAGCTGGGTCTGATTAAGTCAATATTCAGAAGCCAGAAAATGAAGTTGGAGTCATTGTTCTGTTCCANGCATTGTGAGAATTTAAGGATCACTCNNAGCCATGGGAGAGGAGCTAGGGNGCATTCTGCAGGAGTCAGAAGGTATTAGGGCTCTGTGCAGTTAGAGTCAGCCTCTTAACACCCACAGGCAGAGCTTCGGACTACAGTGATATGCTGGGCTGTGAACAAAGAGGAGGCGTTTCACAAGCCAACANCCCCCTTGCTGTTCAATTTTTGCTGAAAGGCATGTTCTACCCCAGTGAAGCCCCACAGGCCAAACAGAAAACATCACTCATTTTGACATGTATTAAAATCCAAATGTGTCCTAAAAATGGGGACAGGAGGGATGGAGCCCNGCACTCCGTGGTAATNCGTGCCAGCCTTCATTAAATGATAAAGCAACATCAACGGCTGAGAGATGCTCCCACCCACAGAGCTACATGGTGCTGTACCTGATTCTTGCCATGACTGTCAAAGAGGGAAACTCCCAAGAACCAGACATGATNGCTCATATTCTCATCAGCCCAGCTCTTGCCATGAGGATTGCCATGAATGCTAGGCTAGCCTGGGCTACAAAGTGAGGCACTGTCTCAACAAAGGAACAAACAAATGCCTAAAAGAAATAGAAATGCTGCCTCAAGGTCATGATCTGAAGATGGCTTAATAGCCATCCAACTCTGCCTTCTAGTGACCTCTTGTGAGATCAAGAACCTGCAAAGAAGGAGCGAAGCAAACCCACTCTTCATATCTCGCCCATCTGTAACCCCCAGACTACCAGCTACCCAGGGAATGGCAAGACCTTAAGGATGGTAAGCAGAGCCAGGGTATCTTGGACAGACTCGTCTACCCCTGAGGGCCCGATAGGGTACCTGGTGACTGCTCACAGTACAGGGTTAAGAAGGACTCTGAGGTTGTGTTAGGGGAAGGAAAATGGTGGAGGGGCATGCCTGCTCTTCTTCTGGCCTTGATTTCTTTCTAGTGATGGCTTTGCTCTAAGTATGGGTCTGTAAACTCTAGGCAGAAAACACCAAAGAGCAGGCAAACAGATTCAGTGGAAAACACCACCAGAGGGAGGTGGGGCCTGTCCAGTTGCTGCTCTGTGGAAGTGTGGAGTGTCTGGGGTGTGAGTCTGATGGTTTCCCAGTCTTCCAAGATTTCAGAGTTCCATGTAAGAATCATGTTTTGTAGTCACTATTCTTTATTTGTTTGTTTATTGTGTGAGTGTGAGTGTGTGCTACAATGTACATGTGGAAGTCAGAGGTCAACTTTGAGGAGTGTGTTTTCTCCTTCTACCTTGTTTCTGAGGCAGGGGTCCCTTGTNATTTCTCTCTCTTCCTCTCTCTCTCCCTCCCTTCTTCCCCCTCTTTATTTATTTCTTTATTTCTTTCCATTTTTTCTTATCTTTCCCAGTTTTTTGAATACCTCTCTCATGCATTATATCCTGACTGAAGTTTCCCCTTCCTCCACTCCTCCCAGCACCCCCTCATCTCCCCTCTCCCCCAAATCTACTCCTCCATTTTCTGTAAGAAAAGAACAGGCACCCCAGGGATATCAACCAAACATGGCATAACAAGTTACGCTAAGATTAGGCACAAACCCTCAGATCAAGGCTGGAAGAGGCAACCCAGTAAGAGAAAAAGGGTCCCAAGAGCGGGGAAAAGAGTCAGAGACACCCCCCCTACTCCCACTGTTAGGAGTCCCACAAGAACACCAAGCTACACAACCATAACATATATGCAGAGGACCTAGCTCAGACCCATACAGGCTCTGTGCTTGCTGCTTCAGTCTCTGTGAGCCCCTATGAGCCCTGCTTAGTTGATTCTGTAGGCCATGTTCTGGTGGTGTCCTTGACCCCTCTGGCTCCTACAATCCTTCCTCCCTGTCTTCCGCAGGGTTCTGCAGGGTCTAATGTTTAGCTGTGGGTCTGTTTATCTGCTCCCATCAGTTGCTGGATGAAGCCTCTCTGCTGATGATTGGACCAGCCTCTGATATATGAATTATAATAGAATATCATTAGGAATCATTTCAGGTATTTTTTTTTTGCCAGTCATGTTTGGCTAAATCCTAGGTCTTTGGGCTGTCCAGCCTCTGGTTCCTGGCCATCCAAGCAGTGTCAGGTGTAGGCTCCCTCTTATGGCACTGGCCTCAAGTTGGACCAGTCATTGGTTGGCCATTCCCAAAAGTTCTGTGCCACTATTACCCCCAGCACACCTTGCAGGCAGGACAAATTGTAGGTCAAAGTTTTTGTGGCTGGGTTGGTCCCTCTACTGGAAACCTTGTCTGGTTACAGAAGATGGCTTGAGTGCATTGACACAGGAGACAACTTCCTGAAGAGAATATTCTTAGCCATCAGGGAAATGCAAATCAAAACAACTCTGAGACTCCATCTTAACACCTGTCAGAATGGCTAAGATCAAAACTACAAGTGACAGCTCATGCTGACAAGGATGTGGAGCAAGGGGAACACACCTCCATTGCTAGTGGGAGTGAAAACTTGCACAGCCACTATGGAAATCAATATGGTGGTNCCTCAGAAAATTGGGAATCAATCTACCTCAATACCCAGCTATACCACTCTTGGCCATATACCCAAAGGACACTCCATCCTACTATAGGGACACATGCTCAACACTGTTCATAGCAGCTTTATTCATAATAGCCTGAATCTGGAAGCAACCTAGATGCCCCTCAACTGAATAATAGATAAAGAAAATGTGGTACATTTATACAATGGAGTATTATTTAGCAGTTAAAAATGACATTATGAAATTTGCAGGCAAATTGATGGAACTAGAAAAATCATCCTGAGTGAGGTAACCCAGACCCAGAAAGACAAATATGTTGTGTACTCACTTATAAGTGGATATTAGCTGTAAAGTGAAAAATAGTCATGCTACAACCCACAGACCCAGAGAGACTAAGTAATGAGGGCTCAAGGGGGTGGGGGGGCCACATGGGTCTTCCTGGGAAGGGGAAATAGAATAGATTTTGCAGGCGGACTAGGAGCATGTGGAGATGTGGAAACAGGAAGGATCAGGCTGCAGGTGAGGAGTAATCGAGAGAGAATGCTGGGAGAGATGACTGGAATTGGAGGAAATTTCAGAGGAGATGTGGAAACCTAGTGCAGTGGAAACTGCCTGGAATTTACGAGGGTGACCCTAGCGAAGACTCCTAGTAATGGGGGATAGAGAGCCTGAACTGGCCTTTGTCGTTTCTGCACTGAGTCTTNCAGGCTAGCTCTCCCTGGGCTTCCTGCTGATTCTCCAGTCTCTGACCGCCATCTCCCTGCAGGAGTGCTGGGATTACAGATGCCCGCCACCACATCCAGTTTTATTCATGGGTTCCATGGATGGAACTCAGATCATTAGGGATGTGCAGCAAGTGCTNTTACAAGCTGGGCCATCTCCCCAGCCCAGTGATGACAAACTTAAATACTTAAAAGGTGATCGTGTATACTGCATGCATGCATGTCTCCAGGCTGATATGGCTCACACCTCATTNCTCTGCAAGCTTTGTTTTCAATAATCCAAAAGATTCTCCTCCGATCTAAAATTCCATGTGAGACCCCCAGGTCACTGCCTGTTAAGTCTCTCAGGCAACTTTCAGTCCCTTCCCCACAGAGCCAGGGGGTCATAAGCAAGTGTCCATTAGGATCTCACAGACTTGATCTTACTCAAGCCTTACAAGTCTTCCCTTTGGCTCTTCTTTTCTGCAGTTGAAAATTCACATTCAGAGACATTACTGACTTGTTCAAGATTGCACAGCCCATACCCAAATCAAACTTCATCCTGTGTGATTTTCAAAGCTTTGGGGTTTTATAGATAGAAATTCTATGACGTAATCAGCAGCATACAGTGGAAAACCCAAAGGCAGGTGCCTNAAGCCTGAAGGCCCCCCAGTTTCCTGTCTAGATCCACTGTGACATTCCCATTGTTCCAGAGGATTGCATCTTGACCCACTGTAGTGTGTAACCCAGCAGACGTTCTTGAGCTGGACCTGAACCTGCAGCCCTGTAAGAGCAGTCCTCTGACTGCAGTCCATCCCATCAACTGTCCTGAAGGACCTTTGGTTTGGGGTTTTTGCTGGAAGGTGGGAGAGACAGAGAGGCTCTGAAAGCTGGTGTCTCTCCCAGCTGGTCTCCATTAGGGCGCTGTTAAATTTTTCATGCTCTTCATTGTGGCAACAAATAAAAGCAGAACGAATCTCTTTGTTAAATGCTCCCCGACTGACATCACTGGTGAGTAAATGGCAGGCTTATTTTCTCATGACCAGAGCCGACCAGTTCCGTGGGAGGTTTGGAGAGAGGACAGGTTCCTGCCGTGAAGCTGAGTNGGAAGCATTCTGAGGTTGATGGAGGTGGGAGAAAATGACAGCAGCTCTAGGGATCAGGGTGGGAAAGAAGACACCCCTCNGTTGTCTCAGCTCTGGAGATGACAGAAGGCTTNGTATCCATNCATACATACATCATCAATCCACTCATTAGCCCGTCCACTAATCTATTCATCCACATATCACCAGCCAACCCATTCATATATGNGTCCACACCTCCATCCACCCATCCACTCATCTATCCACCAACTCACCCTTCTAGCCAACAGCCTATTCTTTCTTCCATCTACCCAACCACCTATTCATTCATCTATCTTCCAACTCATCCACTCATATATTCATCCATCTATCTACCCATTTATTCATCCACCCATCAACTAACTCATCCGCCCATCCCTTCATCTACCCTCTATACCATCCATTCATCCATAAATCCATCAACCCGCCCACATGTCCATCTACCAACTCACCCACCCACTACCCATGTATCCACGACTCACCCACCCACTACCCATTTATCCACGACTCACCCACCCACTACCCATTTATCCACGACTCACCCACCCACTACCCATGTATCCACGACTCGTCCATTCATGCTATGCATGTACCACTTTTGTTTTTTGTTGTTGTTTTGTGTTTGTTTCTTTTTCAAGATAGGGTGTCTCTGTGTAATAGCCCTGGCTGTCATGGAACTAAGAAAGCAGAGGCAGGCAGATCTCTGGGAGTTGGAGGCCAGCCTGATCTACGTAGTGAGTTCTAGGCCAATCAAAGCTACATGGTGATGTGGTGAGACACACTCTGTCTCCATGTGTGCGTGTGTGAACACACACACACACACATACATACACACATATATATAAACACATACATACATACATTTATACACACACACACACACACACACACACACACACACACACACANACCTCCCATTTATCCACGACTCACCCACCCACTACCCATTTATCCACGACTCACCCACCCACTACCCATGTATCCACGACTCGTCCATTCATGCATACATGTATGCATGTACCACTTTTGTTTTTTGTTGTTGTTTTGTGTTTGTTTCTTTTTCGAGATAGGGTGTCTCTGTGTAATAGCCCTGGCTGTCATGGAACTAAGAAAGCAGAGGCAGGCAGATCTCTGGGAGTTGGAGGCCAGCTTGATCTACATAGTGAGTTCTAGGCCAATCAAAGCTACATGGTGATGTGGTGAGACACACTCTGTCTCCATGTGTGCGTGTGTGAACACACACACACATACATATATACACACATATATATAAACACATACATACATACATTTATACACACACACACACACACACATCATATGACCCAGCCAGACATTCCTGGAAACAGCCAAAGAACTCTGATCCTTACCTCGGAGACACTTGCACACCCATGTTCACCACTGCTCTGTTTGTAACAGTGAGGGAAGGGGACCCCTGTTTTCAGGCATCTGTGCATGCTTCCTTCCCAATCTNCCTGAATGAGAACAACTTTGAAGCTAGGANGAATGTCTCAGAGCACCAAGCTNGTTTCCCCNAGCCTGAGGAGGGACTTGAACCCATGCNGTNTAAACCCCTCCCCTCAATCTTTGTGTGCCACATTTCTGGTACCCATCTCGTTCAGCGTCNCTGCCCTGAAGGAGCAGCCCTTTTCTGCCCATTTTACACACAAGGAAACTGAGGCTCAACAAGTCANGCTTGCTAACTGAGGAAGGAAACCAAAGGCTGCAANNGACAGTCATCAAACTCTCCTGCCNCCGTCGGTGGCCACTTTNGGGGCTGCTGCAGATGAGGTCTGGCCCACACAGCTGCTTCTCTGCCTGGCATTCTAGGGGTGACCATGGGGGAGGACTTGTCCTGAGCTCACCTGAGGCTGCCCCAGGCTTTATCTGTTAAAGTTGAAATTGTTAAATAAGAGTGTAAATATTTAATTGCCTGCGATGACTTCTCTCTACATAACGATTTTAAGTCCNCCTTTAATACAAAGCAATTGTAAAATAAACATACATCTGGGCTCCAAGTCTCATNCCTTCTTCCTGGAGCCAGATGCTTTTGCTCCCCCTTGCAAGGCTGCTTCCTACCNTGNGCCCCAGAGAGGTTGTGTTTACGCCATCCTCTATCATGGCAGGGCTTCCGGGNCAGNAAAGGACACACGCCTNCTTGTCCGTGTCACTCCCATCGAATGGCCCATCTCACACTTTCTTTGAGTCACTGATGGCTATTACTCTGTCCTTGTGTTAGTTTCTATGTTGCTANGACAACATACCTGACACAGCAACTTAAAGAAAAAAGAGTTTATTCTGGGTCACAGTTTGAGGTTCACAGTTCATCAGAGCNGGGAAGGCATGGTGACAGAAGTGTAAGGCGGCTGGTCACATTGCATCCACAGTCAGGAAGCAGAAAGCGATGGATGTTGTACGCAGCCCACTTTCTCATTTCTATGCAGCCCAGGACCTCAGCCCACGAAATGGTGCCACCTACACTCAGCATGGATCTTCCTCCTCAATCAACCTATTCCAGAAACTTCCTCACAGACTTGCCGAGACTAACCTAATCTAGAGATTTCTCTACAGGGATGCTCAGGGGCTTGTCTCCTCAACATTCTAGATCTTGTCGAGTTGACAATCAATATTAGCCATCGAGGTCCCCCAGTGGCTAGTTTGGGGGGAGGTGTCACCCCTCCCCTTTCCATTATAGATGTGCCTTTGCTGAGATTTCTCCTTCTTTGGTGTCCAAAGCAGGACATGAGCAGCCATGTTGCTTCACACCCATGTCTACATCCTGTTTTCCTGTATGCTACCTCCTGCTCTGGTCCAGCCTAGACCCTTCTGCTCATCAAACAACCAACCACAGCAAAACACTTCTTGGGAAAGTTCCATGGCCAGAGCACATCACAGCCTCCCTTGAGAAAAAACTGTGGGACCTGCTACTTCCCTGGCAGGCTCATTCTCTCCCAAACACTTTAAAGACAGCATCACCAGAATCTTGAGACAAACTCCAAGAAGTTTCTTCAGCAGAATAGAAATGTGCACCGGCTTAGTGTGTGAGGTGCCCACAGTTGCCTGTGGTAGTTGAAGTTCAGGGGACCAAGGGAAGGTGTCAACACTTGGGGGTGGAAGGAACCATGTTCAGATCATGATGGAAGAAATGAGAACCAGCTATGGTGCCAGCAGCCGTGCTGGCTGATTCTCCCTCCACCAGGTACAGAAATGCTGTCAACCCTGCAGGGCTGCTGTGAGGGAGCAGCTGTGGTTGTTTGAAAGAAAATGGTCCCCAAAGGGAGTGGCAGTATTAGGAGGTGTGGCTTTGCTGGAGTAGGTATGGCCTTGTAGGAGGAAGCATGTCACTGTGGAGGTGGACTTTAAGGTCTCATATATGCTCAAGCAATGCCCAGTAAGAGAGTTCACGTCCTGTTGCCTTTGGATCAAGATGTAGAATTCTCAGCTCCTTCTCCAGCAACATGTCTGCCTGCACACCACCATACTACCAGCTGCCCTGCTCTCCGCCATGATGATAATGGACTAAATCTCTGAAACTGTAAGCTGCCACCTCAATTAAATGTTCTCCTTTGTAAGAGTTGCCGAGGTCATGGTGTCTCTTTACAGCAACAGAAACCCTAACTGAGACACTCCCATTACACAGATGGGGAAACCAAGGATGTCTTGGTTCCTGCCATTTCAAACCCAGATTTTCCCAGCATCCTCCAGCCTCTCCCTTTGCCTGCCACAGCTTCCTGGGTGTTCCCTGTGGGAACAGAGCCCTGAGATGTCCTATACTCGCCCCAGGGCCCTACAAAAGCACAGAGAGTCAGCTGGCCCTTTGTTCCATGACTTGGGCCATTGTTCATTTCCAGCACTGTAGTCAGCCCTTCTCTCCCCAAACTATCCAGCCCACAGGTCCTCCTAACACTCCCTGGGGGACAGTTTACACCCCTGTTCTGGAAACATCGAGTAATGTCTGGGGACATTATTAATGGTCACAGCTGGGGAGGGCTGTTGCTGGCATCTGCTGCGTTGAGAGATGCTGTTAAATGTCCAACAATGGAGAAGACAGTCACCCAGGACAAAGAACCAACCAGCTCCGCGGGTCAAGTGCCAGGATTGAGGATCCCTGGGGCCCAGCTTTGTTCTTGTCTGATCCACTGCTGGCCCCTAATATGGACATTCTAGTTTTGAGCCCTTCCTTGTCTGGACTCCTCAGAGCTCATTCCTTGCTTCTTCATGCCAGCGGCCCACCCATGGCATTTCATGGCTCTTGCTGATCCTGGTAGCTTGGAGGGATGGTCACCTGTTTCCTGTCCCCATATCACACGCTGCCCCACCCTGTGCAGAGGGACCAATGTGTATGGCTCTCCTGCAGGGCCACAAGGGCAGAACTTTTCCCTATGTGGGCTAGCACCAGCTACCATAGCCATCCTCTGCCAAGACACTAAGGAGACCCCCACCTCCTGGGTAGAGGTCTTCCCACCCTAAGACACAGTGTCTGGCCTGGCATATACCACCCACCCACTTTTACTGAAGCATTAATTTTAGGCACCCAGAGGCTCTGTCCCTTAGAGTCCCAGTGTGGGGGCAGACCTGGCAGTAGAAAAAAAGATTCTGTGACCCATGCCTAAAAATACAAGTATTATCTAATTGTCAAATATCATTCAACTGTGACAGCTGACTGCCCGACACAGACAACAGGCCCCCGGCAGTGGGACTGGCTCCCTGGGAGTCTTTCACTCGGGACATTAGGATGGATCTAGGCCGGCCTTTGGCAGACAGCTTTGCCCTCAGTGATCTGGGTTCTGGGCTGGGCTGCAGGCTGGCTCTGGATCCGTGGGAAGGAGAAAAGCACTGGGCCCTGCTCAGCTGGTCCCCTTTCTTCAGGCTTCCACCCCCTGCTGAGATGTCCCCACTCGTGAGTGGAATGAAACTTTCAAAGTACATTTCTGCTGGAGTGGGGGCCTGGGGCTTAAGTCCACACAGACTCCCTCAATTTGGGTTCTCAGTGAAAGCAGCCCCTTTCCTACATCCTCCAGAAGAAGGCTGTGACTCAGTCATACAGAACCACCCCCACTCCCCAACCCTACTCCTGTCTCTGCCCTGCAAAATCTAGCCCCGTCTTTTAGACCTTGAGAGGTCCTTTTCTCCATGAACGATTATCTTCCAAGTTTTTCTTCTCTGTCAGGGCTTGCACCAACCACATCGGGCTCAGTGGCCTGTCTGAAGGGCTCCCTGGGCTTCAGCAATATATATCTGTACTATACTCCTATTCTCGGGGTGGGAGGGGGCTTGAGGAAATTCCAGGATGTGTCAAATATGCTCAAATCTCAACTCGGCTCCTACGAGATCCTGTGGCCTTGAGTCTGACCATCCCACTGCCTCAATCTTCTTGCCATTAAAAAGGACTCAGTCCTGGCACGGTGGCACAGACCTACAATCCCAGCACTCAGGAAGCTGAAGCAGGATTATGAATTTGAGGACAGCCTGGGCTACACAGAGAGACCCTGATTAACGGAGTGGGGAGGTCTCAATGCTTGGCATGTGGGGCTCTTGTGATTTTTAAATGCCAAGAACACTACCACCATAGCCACCTGAAATGCTGGCTGCCACTGTCACCAGCTTCAGGTACAAAGAGTGAGCCTATTCCATCAGACCCAGAGTCTGAGGTCTGACTCCACTGGTAGTGGGTTTTAGGGGCTGTACCCCCCAAAAAGAAGCATTAACATCCCAACCCAGTTCTTCAGAAGGTGACAAGATTTGTAGAATAGGTTGGGCTCTACATCTAATATTCCTGATAACTATAAAAAGATGTCCACGTAACAATGGAGACACATGTTGGAATCCCACAGTCAAGGGGGGACCATTAACCTCTCGCAGAGGCTTGGAGAGAGTCATGGAATAGACGCTCCCTCCACAAGTCCCTCAGGAGAACTAAGGCCCAGTGATGCCTTGGTTTGGACTCTAATCTCCTGACCTACCCAAGAATAACCCCCTGTTGCTGGGAGCCAGCCGATTAACTACACACTGGCTGCACACCACACCTGTCCCAGCCTTTGGCTCCTCAAGTGTGATCTAGGGACTGAGGGACAGTACAGATGAAGTGAGGGACGGATACCTGGTAGGTGCTGAATTAACTTTACTAGAACCATCAGAGGAAGGAACACAGAGGTGGGAAATACACAGCCCCCAGCCCAGCTATAGCTCCTCCCACCGCCCCCATGGATCTCAAGTAAGGAATCCCTGTTTCTAGACAGCGCCCTGGAGAACTCCACACATGACAGCATTGAAGAATCAGCAAGTTTCTCTAGGACAGACAGGACAAAAAGAGGAGGCAGGGAACAGACATGGCCAATTTAGATGCCACCAACCTGTACCCCACCCAGCAGGGGAGGTACCACAGTCAACCACCATGTTTGTCCAACCCATGTTAAAATGTTGGTCATCTTGGGATCAGACCTTAAAAGAGCTCCTCTCTTGGCGCTGCCATCTTCCAGGCTGTGGAGTGAGCAAGCGAGACTACAAGCAAACCCCAAGTTGAGGGGATACCTGACCCAGGCCAAGGAGATTGGCATCTCCCAGATCTCTGGCCATGATGTCTATGGTGACCAGGGAAGCCCAAGAGACACCATGTGCCCAGTCCCAAGCTGGGGTCCTAGCTGAGGAGGCAGGAGGAAGATGTCTCCTCTCCCAAGGTGGCTAAGATGGGCTGTCACACACCTAAAGGTCTTTGTAGCTGTGACCCTTTATCATCTATGTCAGCTGATCTCTGCTTCAGGCCATGTCTAGTGTCAAGCTTTTGCTTGTGGTTAACAAGAGGGGGAAGCTCTCCACTTCCTCTAGCACTGATCATGCTTGAAGCTACTCCCTGGCTTCTGGTCAGGCTCTGGGGGTAAAGCACGATCCTAATTAGTCTTAACAATAAAAACCCAGAGTCAGATACTAGGGTGAAAGCTGAAAGATCAGAGACGCAGAGCAGCAGCCACTAGAAACTTCTTACCTCTATGAATCCTCAGACGGAATGGGCGATCCTGTCTCTACGAATCCTCAGACTGACTGAGGCTGAGATCCTGTCTCCACTTGCCTTATATTCCTGTCTCCACCTCCCTAGTGCTGGGATTAAGGTGTGAGTCACCACCACCCAGCTGTTTCTCTTTTAGACTGGTTCAATCTTGTGTAGCCCAGGGTGGCCTTGAACTCCTGATCTTCCTGCTTCCTCCACTCAAGTGCTGGGATTAAAGGTGTGTGCCACCACTGCCTGGCCTCTATGGTTAACTAGTGGCTAGCTCTGTCCTCTGATCTCCAGGCAAGCTTTATTTGTCAGAACACAAACAAAATATTAAATAACAGGGGAGTGTGAAGTTCTAGACAGCAACATCTGAAACTGTGGCCCCAGGAGTCATATAACTCACTGTGGTGGCTGCGACAATTTTGGCAAGAGTATGAGGCTTCTGAACACACCACAGCTAAACATGAATTTGAAATCAAATGATATTCGTGCTGTTTGGTTTTTAACTGTCAACCCAACAGTCTAGGACCCCCTGGGGAATGAGAACTGTCTAGATCAAGTTGTCCTGTGGTCTGGCCTGTGGGAGATTTTAATTGGGTTACTTGAAGTGTGAAGACTCGCCTTGAATGTGGGTGGGCACCATTTCACTGACTGGGCCCTGAACTAAATGAAAAGGAGCGAGCAAGCTGAGAGCAAGCATGCTTGTGTTTTCTCTCTCTGTTCTTGGCTGTGGGTGTGATCAGCTGCCTTGACTGTCCACCATGATGGACTCTACCTTGAATCAGGAGCCAGAATAAACCCTTTCTCCCTTAAGTTGCTTTTCTCAATATTTTATCACAGCAACAGGAGAAGAAGCAAAGAACGTTGTGCTGACTGCATCTCCTCATGGTGTACCATGTGACCTCACTAGAGCTTTGGCTCAGAACACACATAGCATGTGAACTTTGCACTGTGTGTGTGTCCTCACACAAAGCCACTGAATTTTGCCTGAAATAGCTCAGCTCAGGTTTGAGACTAAAGTATGCTCCAAACTGCAGTGTTTTTATTGCACATAAAACTTTGCTGATCCTAGCTAGGCATGGTGGCTCATGCCTTTAATTCCAGCACTTGGGAGGCAGAGAAAGGTGAATCTCTGCGAGTTCGAGGCCAGCCTGGTCTACATAGTGAGTTCGAGGACAGCCAGGGTTACATAGATAGAATCAAAATACTTTTTTGCTCTTGTAGAGACATAATGGTTTAATTACAGAAAACAAAGACATTTAATATTTTCCTTCTGTCATCCCTCATCGTGTTTCAAGCTAATACATCTATAGATTGTCTTGGGTTAGAATGTCTGAGTTTAGACAACGTCATCTGAGTTGCTGGCTGGAGTTTTACAAGGTATGGGATAAAGACAGACTTTCCAACAGTTTCTGAAATGGCCCTAGACATANTTCTGCCATTCTGTACTGTGTATTTATGTAAANTGGAGTTCTCAGCATTGATGACTATAAATCAAAATATCAATCAACTCTGAAGAATGTGAAGATGTTCTACAGCCTACAATATCAAATATCCAACCAAAACGTCACTCTTTGTGTAAATATGTCCATTTCATTGCTGTGTAAATTTGCTTTAATCTTTAATAAACAGTAAAATGATATATAATTGGTATATACCAAAGAATATTTTTTGAGGCAAGGTCTTGAAAGAGAAAGAGAGACAGCTCCCACTCCCTGCTTCTAAAAAGTATTGCTGACCAGAGGTTTTAGGGCTGACCTAAGTTTGAACTAAATGGGAGAGTAAGGTCAGAATGATAAGTCTATCCTGGGCCCAACAAAAGCAGGATATAGAAGATGTAAATCCAACTGACTATAGGGTGAACTCTGTGGGAATAGGCCTGATATCCTGAACTCAGCAAAAACAGGACATAGGGAATGAAAAATGTATGCCTCTATAGTTACCCTGCATCCTGTAATTTCATGCTTTTAGAAAAACCTCACCCATAGCCCTCCTTGGTATGTAATCTTCTACATGTAACCCTTTTCTATATAAGTCACTTGAAACAAGACTTCTTCCCTCTCTCACTGCATNGAGAGAACCTCAATAAATAAACCCCTGTATGTTTTACTTCGGGTAATGGCTCTGTTGTGGTCTTGCTTGGGGGTCTTGCGACATGGGTACTACAGTCTCACTNTCCAGTCCTGGTTGGTCTGGAACTCTCTATGTATACCAGGCTGGCCTCAAATTCATAAAGACCCACCTGCTTCTGCCTCCTGAGTGCTGAGGTTAAAGCTGTATACCTAACCTTACCTGGCTCCAAAGAATTGTTTGAGAATAACTTTNTTTGTTAATTATTATCAGCAAATGCTTGATTTGTTCATGTTATNTATCTCTACAGAAGGCACTGCCTACAGATGGCTCAGTTGGAAGCAGTTACAAATGGGAAACTTTTAGAAGTCTGCTTAGAGTTTCCAGGAGCAACTAGCACGTAGCAGTCTCTGGGATTTGCCATGGTGGGGCTGGAGGAAAAAGCACACTTTGTCATGGTGGGACCAGGTGGGACCTTCCTGGTTGTAGGCCTGGACCTTTGAAGGAACTGAATGGGGTGCATGAAATATGAGCTTTTGTGCTTCAGCCAGAGACTGTGAAGACTGAGGTTGGCAGAGGCAAGAAGGAAACCAGGGAGAGCTAGTCCGGATGGCAGCCTCAAGGACTGAAACGGACAGACAGTCACACTGAGACCTTCCTTCAGACCAGCGGGGGGGCTGGCAACTCCCGCAAGCACTCTATCCCAGGACTACACTTGCACCCTGAGCTCCAGTGTGAGAGGCAGGCCAACTGAGGTGAAGCCAAAGAAGCTATGGAATGTGCAGTGTGCTGCGGAAGGCCACATTGGAGGCAGAACGAGTGGAGGGAGATGCAGGTTTTCTGGGGGAGGGAAACAGTCAGGGACCACTTTGGAAACAACAGGTTCTCTCTCAGGCTTTTGCTGTAGGGTAGGCCATGCTGAGCACCAAGCAACACTTCTCTCTGTGTCCCTACCTCCACCCCACACAAGCTGGGGAGCCAGGCTGCCGGAATNAGATGGCAGCCCACGCTCACCCAGTGTCAGACCCAGGATTTGGTAGTGACTCCTCTGTGCCTTAGATCCCTGGNACATTCAGCTTCATGGTGGAAACAGGATCCACCAAGCTCACGGTTCACTCACTCACNCTCNGCCCACCCGAGACCTTCCAGAAGCCACCTTTGTTTGGGTGGTTACACTTGCAGGAAATTAAATGCTAACCCTGGGGACCAGTTAAGCATTCTAACTGTGGGTGGGGTTCACACTTGTCACTGCCCTCCCCCTCTGAGGGAGGCTCTGAGCATGGAAGGTCCCCAGAGCAGCATCTCCTAAGAGCCCTCAGTACATTGGTCTCATCACTCACCTCTGATTCTGGGGTTGCTAAGGACACCCCTCATGCCCTGTATGAGAAGCCCTGTGCCAGCCTATAGAGGGTGAGAGTCAAACTCGGACTCCCTCTGCCCCTGGCCTGCTTTCAAAGCTGGGCTGACTTGACTCTGAAGAACACAGCATGGCACCTGGCACCCAGATGGAGCTGAAAAGACGCCTTGAGGATTGATCTGACCCCCGGGGAGGCNGAGCACCTAAAGGACCCAAGTGGGTAACTAATCCTATTTTGAAGCCTTCTGCTTCCCTAATTNCAGGCAAAGCAGGCTGCTGACCTCTCCTAACCTCTCTCCTCCCGGGAGGCTGTAAATCCTGCCAACCAGTGATCAGATAAAAAACGTTTTCTTGTGAAGTTTTAGCATTCTCTTAAACAAAAAAGGCAACCCTTTGGCCCCTTCATCTCGTTTCATGATAAAGTCAGGCCTCAGTGCGGAGCAGATTGGAGATCATAGGAACAGCTGCTTGGAGGCAGAAGATAACGCGCATCACACAAAAGGGTTGGACTCAGTATAGAATCCCAGCTCCATCTCGGCCCCGATTAACTTCCTTAGCATCACAAATCTGATTTAGGCACCAAAGGAGAAAATCAAAACCAGACACCGACATGAAAGGCCGTGTTCTGTTTGGTTTGTGTTTTTGTATGTGTGAGAGCCTTTTCACAACAAGAAATAAGAATGTGTTCCCGAGAGGAATTCTTCACTCAACAAGGTGAAACNGGTTCAGGGAGCCATTTTTCCCAGCAGCAAATATTGTCATTTTACAGCATTGGGAATATTTATGCCAAGGGGCATAAAGTTTTCATTTTATGGGCTGGAGACATGGCTCAACGGTTAAGAGCACTGACTGCTCTTCCAGAGGACCTGGGTTCAATTCCCAGCACCCACATGGCAGCTTACAACTGTCTCTAACTCCAGTTCTAGGGTACCCGACACCCTCATACAGGTATATATGCAGGCAAAATACCAATGCACTAAATAAAAATGTAAAAAAAAAGAAAAGAATGTANAAAAAGAAGTTTTCATTTTACAAACAGAAGAGACCTGGGATGGATTTCCTTCTTCTTCATCTCTCCCTTCCCCCTCCTTCCCTCCCTCCCCTTCCCTCCTTCCTTTTTTTTTTCTCCTCCTCCTCTTCCTCTTCTTGGACTTCACATATCCTCCAACTTACTACTTAGTCAAGGATAACCCTGAATTTTTGATCCTCCTGCCTCCGCCTTCCCAATGCAAGTGTGCGCCACTCGCCACCCCTGGTTTATACAGTGCTGGAGACGGAACTCAGAGCTCCAGGCATGCCAGGCAAGCACTATATCAACTACTATCAACATCTCTAGTCCTGAGGCCTGGGATTCTAANAGCAAGGACAANCTTGTTCACCACTCCATTCCCAGTCACTAGCACAAATATGGCACATAGCAGATGTTCACCCAATATTTGTTTCATAAATTGATTAACCATATCCTCAAACATACCTGTGGTGGTATAAGAATGGTCCCCATAGGCTCATATATTTGAATGTGACAGGGCGTNGTACTCCTTAGGAGGATTAGGAGGNGTTTGGCCTTGCTGGGATAGATGTGGCCTTGTTGGAGGAAGTGTGTCACTGGGGGTGGGCTTTGGGGGTTCAGAAGCCCAAGCCAGGCTCAGGTGCTCTCTCTCTTCCTGCTGCCTGCAGATCCAGAAGTAGAACTCTCAACTTTTCCAGCTCTGTGTCTGCCTGCATGCCACCATGCTTCCCATCATGACAATAATGGACTATACCTCTGAAACTGTAAGCAAGCCCAATTAAATGTTCTGTTTATAAGAGTGTTGCCATGGTCATTGTGTCTCTTCACAGCAATAGAACACCAACTAAGACAATACTTGTTAAGTATCATTATTGGTGGACAAACATTTTAGCGTCGCCATAGGCTACTATAACAAAATACCATAGGCTGACTGGCCTATAAACAACAGAAGTTCATTTCTCATAGTTATGGAGGCTGGAAGTCCAAGATCCCTATGGGACTGGTTTCTGGTGAGATCCTATTAACTCACTCTAAACTCACATGGNNGAAGGAGTGAAGAGCCTCTTCCTGTCCACCCAGGTGAGGGCATTACTCCATTTATGAGAACCCCACTANCTATGACCTAATCACTTCCACCTTTGCGACAGTTTGTATCTGGGGGTTCCCTGAGGCTCTGATTTTTTTTTAATTAGTCCACAGGTTGGGTGCTATCAGAACGACTGAGGGAATGTTTAGAAGTAGGGCCCAGTGGGAAGTCTTCTGCTCACTGGGGACATGCCATAAAAGGGAGTGTGAAACACTGGCCTTTCCCCTTCCTCTATTTCACACACAGCCTTGNGATGACCAGACTTTCTCCACCACAGGCTCCTGCCATGACGGGCCATCATCAGCTCAAAGCAATAGGGCCAATTAATCACGGACTGAGATCCTGAGAACTAGGAGCCAGCACAGACCTTCTCTCTTTATAAGCTGAGTGTTTGTCACAATAGTAGAAAACTAATTAACACAACCTTCTAATACCATGACCTTAGGAGTTAGGACTTCAGTGTGTAAATCTGGAGAAGCATTGAAAATTCAGGCTGTAGTGTGAACGGAGGCNGAGTTTCCTGTCCCGACCACCCTGAGGAATCTGCCCCTTCTTGTGGGGTTTGTCATCTTCTCTTTACTGACTGAGGAAAGTCTCACACAGAGAAGCAGTGTCCTTCAGTTCACCCCCATCACATGCAGGCATCATACCTGTACTGAGGACACTGCTGGAAGGCAAGCAGAACGGGGCACCAGTGGAACCATGGAGACCATAGGGTAGCAAGTGAGAGTGGGCAGCTGAGAGCCAGACACTGTCTTTTTAATATTATGTGAAGACAACAGAAGACGGAGCACTGTGAAGATGGAGGGGTTATCTGAAGCTTGCCTACCCAGAAAAGCTCAAGGAGACAAGCTTAGCACTAAAATAAATGATAAGAAGTCATCAAGGAGAGCCAGGGATGTGGCTCAGTTGGCTGAGTGCTTGCCTNTCGTGCACAAAGCCTTGGATTCAATCCCCAGCAAAGGATAAACCAGTGTGGTGATGAGATGCATGCCCAGAGTCCCAACACTTGGGAGGTAGTGGCAGGAAGGTCAGCTGTAAAACCAGTCTGAGGCTGTAGCCTGGGCTACAAGAGAGCTAGACTCAAATAAATAAATAAACCAGGGCAAAGAGAGTAAGGAGGAGGACGGTACGCCAACAGTCAATGAAAAGCAGACCTGCACATGCCCATAGATCAGACCAAACTGCAACCTATAGTGGAAGCTAATTATGTTCAGAATAATACAACCACAACACTTGAACTCCAGCACTCTGGAGGCGGAAACAGATCTCCATAAGTTCAAGCCTAGTCTGGTCTACATAGAGAATTCCAGGATAGCCAGCACTACCAACAGACTATTCCAAAAAAAAAATAAGATAAGAAAAGAAAAGCAAAAAA
>LZPO01034909.1:234704-246179 GCA_001675575.1 Neotoma lepida
ATGGATCTTTGATTTCAAATAGGCTGCTACTCATTTGGTTTGGGGACCAATCAAATGCAGAAAGGGTTACCTTCACCATTCCGTGGATGGCACAGGGCTCTTTCAGCCAGACACTCTCTTCCTAAGCATGGCCTCCCCTGCTTCAAATGCCAGGGACATGCCGGCCATCTGTTGCTCAGACCTGGCTGTGAACTTTACCCCCAGAGAGGTTTTAAAATTTAAATCCCCTTNCAGAATATTAATTCCGCTTGCCTCTTTCCTATCCCAGATCCCAAAGGAGCTGCTGGTAATTGAGACCCAGCCATGCAGTCCTCTCACAGGCCAGCATGGGTTCCCAAGGTGAAGGTGCTGGGGAGTGTTTTTATTTGCATTTTAACGGCTTCAAACTCCAGAGCGTTCCCCCTGAGCCCTGGAGGGGCCTGAGCTCTTTCTATTCCACTCCATTCCACCTGCCGCTGCCTGACACAAAGCTCTGTTTGTGTCCCTGTGGCTGTGGGGGAAATGGCTAACCCTGCACCACCTCATCCACCAACAGGCCACAAAAAGCCCAAACATGAGGTGCAGATCAAAACAGGCCAGGCTGCGGCTCTGCCAAGCCAAACAGAAAGGAAACAAGCCCAAGCCTGCAGAGAAACCAGATTCCCCTGAAACGGTTGCTCCCTGCTGCGTCTGGAAGGCCCGCTCCAATAAAGCAGCTTGGAAAGGCCCAAAGGACCCCCACGGCCCTCATCTTGATGGAGATGCCAATAAAATTCTCAGAACATCCAGGCTGCAGGCCCTGTAGGCACTGCCCGGACGTAAACCAGCTATGAGCAGCTGGGGAATGGGAGGGAAAAGGCCTGCTCCCGACAAGGCCCACCAGCCAGCAGCCCACAGGCCAGAAAGTAACAGAGAAGCCATTAGGGAGAAGGAGGCCAAGGTGGCTGGATGGGAGGGGAGGCTGCCACCTCTCCAGGCCTCTGCTCCAAAACCAGGCCTAAGCCGTTAACTCCATGGGAGCTTCAGGAAGGAGCAATGGCCGCCAGCAAACACAGGTTCCTAGAGGAATCTAAGGGGAAGCAGCCCCAGGAAACAACTGCAGGCCTAGGGGCTATAAAGTCAACTTTGAAGGCACCTTGGAGATGTAGTGTGCTGGTCCACAGAGAGGGGAGGAGTGTGAGAGGAGAGGGGTGTGTGTGTGTGTGTGTGTGTGTGTGTGTGTGTATCAGAATCCACAGTCACTAGACATACCAGTCATGTATGTGCATACCAGTTTTCATGTATACAGCAGGCCCTTTTTATTTGTGGGAACGTGGAATTGTTTGTAGATTCAGCCAAGTGCTGTCATAGATATTTGAAAAACAACGTAGTTAGGCCTATGATATTTGCATCTGTGTATTCTCATGGTTTCCTAAGCNAGACAGCATATTTACATAACATTAAAGTGCATGGGAGGGTGTGTACAGGTGAAATTCAAAAGCCACATCATTTTACGTAAGGGACTTGAGTGTCAGTGGATTTGGGTATCTGAGGGAATTTTTGTTTGTTTGTTTGTTTGTTTTTTGTTTTGTTTTTCGAGACAGAGTTTCTCTGTGTAGCTTTGCGCCTTTCCTGGAACTCATTTGGTAGCCCAGGCTGGCCTCGAACTCACAGAGATCCGCCTGCCTCTGCCTCCCGAGTGCTGGGATTAAAGGCATGTGCCACCATCGCCCGGCCTGAGGGGATTTTTGAGACAATGCACCATGGATACCAAGAGAGCTGTATATAGTGGACATGGGTATGGAGAAGGCACATGCACACATGTGTGTGTTTATGTGTCTGTAGGTTCCCAAGTTTAACAAATCAATATAAGATGTATAGTTGAAAAAAAATCATACCAAAAAAAAATTCCCAAAATAGGTTTTAATAGAAATATCCTCCAACATTCCATGGTACATATACTAAAATGTATCTTTGTCAACTTACAGGCAAAAATCGATCTGAATCCCTCAATTCTGTTTTTTATAGTTAGTCTGAAAAAAGAAAATGAACACACACACCCCTCAATCCCAACACATAGTTTTTCTTATAGAGATTCGAGTGAAAATCCCAGCTAGCCCAGCTCAAGGCCATGACAGGAATTCCTTGAGGCCATGGGCAGGCTGGGATAGAATCCAGTCTGTCATCTGGAAGAGAGCCAGAAGACACTCTTGGTGAATGTTAGTGAAGAGGGCAAGCCGTTTGCCACCTGGACAGTCTGCGCCTTGGCTCTCTGCAGTGCCCATGGCTCGTCTGCAGCTTCATGAGTAGTCTTTCATTTATGCATGGACAGGGTAGTCAGAGGATGAGCCTAGTAAGGGAGACCCCCAGAGAGCAATCCTAGGGCCCCAGCAGGAGATGCTGCAGACCTAGAAGCCACTGGAACCCCTATGATCTGCCCCCCTTTCTTTCAACTTAGCAAACATGCACTTCATGACTTCATGCATGTTGGAGGTCAGCTCCTGACACTTGGAAAAATAGAGACCCAGAGGTGATCCCTCTCACCAGAAAAGCCCATTTAAGCACTTTGGGGCTTGCCTGGGTGACAAAGTTTAGCTCCCAGTGCAAGGACACTTTCCTGTCCCACAAGAGGAGGATTCAAGGTGACTATCTAGCCACCTCACATCCACACACGCAGGTTGAAAAACCCTGCCCTCTGCAGAAAAGGCCTAGGAAGCCCGTGGACATTCTGACCCAGTGNACCACAGTAGGGCCCACTCAGGGACAGTCAGCTGCCTTTAGGCTTCTCTGTGTGCCCAGTGTGCATGCCCACATCTGCCCATGGCAAGCTCAGTAAGTAGTTGGGGGAGAGAAAGTGCTGGCTATGTGGAGAAGGGAGCCTTCTGCCCTCTTGCTGAGGAAAGACTGACTGCTCAGCTGGCTGAGCATGCTCACAGGCACAGGCTTCTCCTCCTCAGAGCCAAAAAGGCAGGTGAGTGTCCAGTCACCACTAGCTCATCTGCTTCTGCTCCCCAAGAGGAAGATGCTGGATTTAAATCTGAGAAATCCAAGAATGGAACTGGCTGGATCAAGAAAGGTAGGCTTTGGTAGCCTGTGGGAAAGTGGCTTCTCTGGCCAGGAGCCAGCACTGAGACAGTCTTCATGATCTGTTCTTGGACTAGAAAGTTGTATCAAGCCAGCTGAGGTGCCAGATGGGCTCAGACAACTCCGTGAAGTCCAAGTGACCAGCCCCTTGCCCCTGCACTTTGTAGACTATCCAGTAGGGGGCACTGTTGACCCCACATGGGCTAGCTCAACACTTATTCAATGCGCCTGCTGTCCTAGAAGTCAACAAGGAGTGAAGGCTGCTCTAGGCCCTGTAGCACTCCCAGAATGCCCAGCTGCTTGCAGGCTGCTCACATCAGCCCTACCTGGCACAGCCCAGTCACCTCTTGCTTTCCTAGGGCTGACACCAGCCATCACTGTCACAGACACCATTTACTGAATGTGTCAGATACTAGGGACTTACCCGAAATTCACAGGAGTCCTCTGGATAGGGAGTGATTATTCCCATTTCACAGATGTGAAAGGCAAGGCTCAGGCCACCTAGCCAGTCAGCAGCTGCTCACGGAGCTTCCTTCTATTGTCATGTCTTTCCAGTTCTACAGTCCATGCTCCTGTCTCTGCTGCTATCCTTGCACAGAGCTGCCTGCTCCTGGCATCAAGGAAATCCTTGGCTAGCTATCCCTCATGTGCCACCCGTAGCACCTCAAATGGCCCCGACATCTCTAACTGAGCCCCAAATCAGGAGAGGGTGTTGGGAGACCAAGCAGAATCCAGCCCCTTTCCCAGTCTGGGGGAGTCTGTCAGCTTCCTGGAGGGGGTAGCTCTCCAACTGGGACCTCAGAACCACTAGGGTTGGGCATAGAGGAGGGTTGGATAAGCATTTTGGGAACATGGTGCTTCCTTTCTGAAGGGGAGGGCCCAGGGAGTTGAGTTGCTGCCTGTAGAGGCCAGCAAGCACAAACTGAACAGCAAGTCCTGCTTTCTCCTTATCCACTTCAGGGGACATCTGACAATGTCTGCACACATTTTTTTTTTTTAAGATTTATTTATTATGTATACAGAAGAGAGCGCCAGATCTCATTACAGATGGCTGTGAGCCACCATGTGGTTGCTGGGAATTGAACTCAGGACCTCTGGAAGAGCAGCCAGTGCTCTTAACCTCTGAGCCACCTCTCCAGCCCCTCTGCACACATTTTGGACGGTCACATTCTAGGAAGGCTAGAACTTCTGAGATCTGGTGGGCGGGGGCCAGTGAAGCTGCTGCATCCCTCACGAGGCCCAGGATAGTGCAGTGAGACAAGACTGCTTTGTCCCACGAACACATGGTGTGCTTTCGAGACACCTGCTCTAGTCCTGTCCCTTTACCTTCTGATCTTCCAGAGGCAACTTGGAGCCCAGCCTAGGAGACGTCTGGTCTGGTAGCATTGAAGTTCAGAGGGACTCTGTTTGGAGGTCCTGAAACGGCAGTGGCAACACTGGTTGAGACATACCCAGGGGCCTGAGCCTGGGGCTGGCTGTGTTGGACTCTCTCACAAACTTGGAATGAGTATAATGTTTACCGTAGAGGCACAGAGCAGTCAGACAGTCTGTCCAAGATCACACAGCCGTAGCACATAGAGCTCAGATTTAATCCTGAAAATGATGGGATCCAAGGCCTACATTCTTCCCATACCTGGCCACCCCCTGCAGAGTTCCCACATAACACACAGGCCCCTCACTTTCCAAAACAAACAGGCGCTTTCTGTAACCACTGTTCGTTCATGGGCATGTCATCTGTGATCCCGTGGGACCAGTGTTTTCCGGTTCTCAAGTTCGCCAACTCTACTTAAGCACTTGGCTGTCCCTAAGCCTCAACTTTTCCCATCCCCTGCCTAATAACAGAACCGTCAAGGTCTACATTTGGTGGGGCTGCTGGCTAGGAATGACACCCGGTGGCTGCCTGCAGGTGCACATCAGAGGACAGGCTCAGCTCTGTTCCCTTGTTCACCTTCCTTGGCCTTGCACTTAATCCTTGCTCTGATTGGCCCAGGCAGGTATTTTCCACCTCCAGGGTCATGGAGTCTTTGCATACTTGTGTGGACTGCCGAGCAACCACCCCATGTGAACCCTAGAACAAAGAGGCCTCAGAGCCCCTTCCCTGACTCCCCAGTAGCTCAATGCTGCACTTGTGACCAGCCCAGGGCTGCCTGAGTCCTGGACATTATGCATTGTCTGAGGCCAGCCCCCTGCGGCCAAGGGGCACAGATCAAGGTCACCCTTCGAGCAAGAGATAAGTGAGGACATGCCTGCTGCCTCTACTGCAGCTCAGGGACACTTGTCTCAGTACCAGGGTTCTGGGATCTTAGGAGAGGTAAAGGCTTTAGGTGCCTCTCTTGCCCTGATGAAGGCACTCACTGCAGTTCTCAGAAGCTCTGAGCAGTCCCGACTCATGGAGAGCCCCACATTTCTCTGCAGAATCCTGGGCAGACACAACCCTGGAACCTAGAGTGGAATGCACTCTGGCTGAAGCCGAACACTCACTTTTCACTGAACCAGAACAAGCCCGGAGTGTTTTCCAAAGCCGTTCACTCGGAACATGAGTACATTTGTTTATCCATCTAATCTTTCCTCACCGGCTGGCGTCCTCTGAGCTGGCACGGTTCAAGGCGGTGGATGCTGGGGAGGAAGAAGTGAGGGCAGCCACAGGGGGCCACAGAGAAGGTGGCACACTGCAGAAATGGNAAATTAGCATTCATTTACTTTTCCAGCCAACACATCCTTATTTACTACTGGTGGACTTAGTAAGGCAGTTCCAAGTAAAGGTTGACAAATATGAATTGAATGAGATCTTTTGATGTTTATGTGTGTGTGTGTGTGTGTGTGTGTGTCCCCGTGCCAGCCAGTGTCTGGTACATGAGCCGTCACTGCAACTGTGCTCAAAGAAAGTGTAGAGGGGCAGGCAGCCTGGAAGACCAGCAGGGACCCTAACAGAAGCATCATCAGGTACCCCAGAAACAAGGTAGGGCCTCTTACGGGTCCCAGAAGTCTGAAGACAAGATAAACCCATATTTTACCTGCCTATTATTTTATCTGTACTGCTTGTTTTTATCTAAAGGAAATGATGTAAGTCAAGAGTATTAGAGGTGCGGTTGAGCTTTCAAAGGGCTGTAAGATGTTCTGAGCAAGATGCCTGGTTGAGCATCAATCCATCCATTCATTTATTCATCTTTGCTTCATTCATTCACTGACCAGCCTTCACAGAACACCTACCTAAGCCAGAATCCTGGAGTCTCATCCATTCCCTATGCACTTTCAGCTTCCATAGCAACAGAAAAACATCCCCAGGACGCCCTTAAGCTTGGGCCCTAGCAAGTGGCTTAAAGGAGATATCTGATTAGCTTGAGCTAGTTGGGTACAGCATGCAGCTACCATTCTGTCAACAGCCTTAGTCTTTACAGTTTACAAAGCACCTTCACTTCTGGTGTGTCTTTAAACCTTCATAACAATTCCAGGGGTTCTCAAGAAGATAAAACCAATGGAATAGAAAGGGAAACTGAGGCTCAGGGGGTAAAGCAATACACCAAGTGTGCCCAGCAGTGTCTCTGAGTTGGAAGCAAGAAGCAAATCCAGAGCTTGAACCAAAGCTTCGAGGTGTGGCCAGATGCTGCGAACTGATGCTGCGAGACCCTAGGGTGGGTATTTAAAGTAGTTAGTCACGTGCACCATCCTGAGAGTCTCAGGGATAAACACCAAGTACGTGTCCCCTGTGAGGAACGTGCTAGTAGCCCAGGAATGTTCTATGGTGAATGCTTGGCAAGACTGAATGTATTTTCCAAAGATAGCTCCGACAGCCTGTCCAATCCCACAGGATGCTCCTGTGGGATTTTCCATCTGCCCATCAGGATGTAGACTGTGCTATCACCCCTACTTCAAATCTGGTCCAGCTTTAATGACTTACCCCACCAATAGGCATTAGCAATGCTTTAAGATTTCTAGGATTTGATGGCTCATCATCATTGTCAACTTGACTGGATTTGGAATCACCATGGAAACACACCTCTGAGCACATCCATAAGAGTGTTACCAGGAAGGTTTAACTGAAGATGGAAGATGCACCCTGAATGTGGACAGCACCATTCCATGGCTGGGATCCCAAACAGCATAAAAAGAAGAAAGCAAACTGAGAACTGGCATTCATCACTCTCCGCTTCCTGATTGTGGACGCAGTGGGACCAGCTGACTTAGCCCCTGCTGCTGCGACTTTCTCCCTGGGATGGGCTGTATCTCTCCAACTGTGAGCAAATAAACCCCGCTTAAGTTGCTTTTCTTTGGTGTTTTATCACAGCAGTGAAAGACGTACCTAATACATGGGCAAAGTCATAAGAGGCATGGAAGTAGTGGAGGGAAGCTCAGGTCAATCTCATGCTGATATTGGAACAAGACCCCTCAGGTCTCAGCCACCGTGAACGATCTCATGATGTCCAGTGAATGATCTCATGTCTTGCTGAGCTCCCAATTGATGTCCTATGGCTGGGTGAGCTATTGTGGACACTGGACAGTCAGGCCTTCAAGTAACTCCACGCCCAGCTAAATTCTAACTATAAACAGCAGGGGAAAAAATCCCAGAGAGGTTTCCAATCTATATTCTAGAATGTTTAGGATGGTAATCCCCTGTTCCTGTCGGTGGGGAAACAGAGGAACAGTATTCCTGAAAGCAGCTCAGGGCAGGGATCCTCTGCCCCTTGCTAGGCTTGTCAGTGGAGTGTTCCAGAGACAGTGACACAGGGGACAGTATGAATGGGGTTACTGATGTGTGCTGGGGATGCTGGTGAGAGCGGTGCCCCTGGTGACCCTGTGCTTAGTCACTAGCTGTTCAGCCAAATGCATCAGGCAGAGCTGGATCAGTGGCAGAGGGAACGGCACCCAAGGCTGTAGCAAGTCATACATGCTGTCCCAAAGCTACCAAGAATGGACATCATGCTTCTCAGCCATGAGCTGTCTCACTGGGAGACTGTTGGATTCAGGGCTTTGATGTCCCCTGAACAGAACCCTTCTGCTTTCACTGTGTTCTTAGGAGTGGCACTAAGGGTGTACCACAAGTACTGGAAAGAGGCTTACTATGCCAAACAGGATCTTTGATGCTTCACAATTTGTTAGAATACACACAACTGAAGAAAACTTCAAAGTGAATGAGGTAGCCCATGATGGTGATTCCAGCCCTTGAGAGACTGAAGCAGAAAGATCCTGAATTCCAGGACAGCCTGGGCTCATTTGTGTATTACATCTTGAAACATTCTAATTTATCTAGATTAAGTTGATGACAGCTTCCAGAATAGGAAGGAAAGGAGAAAGGGAGGGAGAAGGCCGTTTTGCTAGACAACAGCTATGGGACCAGCTGCTATGTGTCCTTTAATCCTATAGCAATCTGGAGATTCTCATCAGCCCATTTCACAGAACCTCAAGGTGCATTTCCAAGGTCATGACCCTAAGTGATTGAGGCAGGATCTGAAGGACAGTCTAGTTAGACTCGGAGGGCCATCTCTATTTCATTCCATCACACCGTCGGCAGTAAACAAAGGAGGTTTTTGAACAGAAATTCACTGGTCTTATTCATCAGAGTCCACTAGAACCGGTTCTCGGGACTTCCCGAAAGTGAGCATGGGATTACCTCATTCTTGGACAATTGGAGAACAGCAAACAAGGAAGACAGGGTTCTGGTATGACTCCAGTCAGAGTCACAAGTGTGTGTGTGTGCGTGCGTGCGTGTGTGTGTGTGTGTGTGTGTGTGTGTGTGTGTGTTGTGTGTCCAACAAATATTGGAGGCACTAAAAACCAAGTCTGTCAGGGACACAAGTAAATAAAAAGGTTGTTGGAGGGATACCTCAGTGAGTGAGAGCACAACTGCTCTTGCAGAGAACTTGAGTTTGGTTCCCAGCACCCACAATGGGTGGCTCAAAATCACCTGTAACTCCAGCTCCAAAGGATCTGAAGCCCTCTTCTGGCCTCTGTGGGCACTTGTACTGTACTCACTCATGAACATACCCACCCCACCCCACATACACATAACTAAAAAATTTAAACCATTTAAAGAAAATATAATTTTATTGGAAAAAGGAAAAGCTTTTGGCTTTATTGTATTTCTCTCTCTCTCTGATTGCTTTCTAGTTATATCTTAATTGCCTTTCTCTTCACTTTGGCTTTCCTTCTCTGGTTTCTTCAGGTGAAAACCTAGGTCGTTTAGACTTTCTATTTTAATGACACTCCATGCACTATATTTCTCTGTACATCTGCATTCTCTTCATAGGACTTTTTTTTTTTTGACCCATGCTAATGGGTCATGTTGTGGTGGTTGGAATAAGAATGGCCCCACAGGCTCATAGGTTTGAATACTTAGTCCTCAGGGAGTGGCACTACTTGGGAAGGATTAGGAGGTGTGGCCTTGTTGGAGGAAGCACGTCACTGGGGGTGTGCTTTGAGGTTTCAAAAGTCCAAGCCAGGCCCAGTGACTCTCTTTTCCTGCTGCCTGCAGAACTAGATATAGAACTTTCAGCTACTTCTCCAGCACCATGTTTGCCTGCATGCCACCATGCTGCCTGCCATGATGACATGGACTAAACCTCTGAAACTGTAAACAAGCCTCAGTTAAATGTTTTCCTTTATAAGAGTTGCCATGGTTATGGTGTCTCTTCACAGCAATAGTAACCCTAACTAAGATGTGTGTTATTTCATTTCTCCCATCATGGCTTTTCCTGAACATCTTTGGCATGATGAATTCTCTGCACAACTGGAATTCTTTTGCACTCACCGAGAATTGTTCTCCAGCACAGTAGATGCTCACCTTGGTGTGTGGTCCTTGTGTCTTGGAAACTAGTGTACGTTCTGATGCCTTGGGTGAGGGCTTCTTTCACTAAATCATGCTGGTTGAGTGTACCCCATCCCTCTTTGGTCCCCTTTTTTCTTTATCTGTCTTTATGTTTTGGATGAAGACCTTTCTACAATTCCACATTGTCCTTTAAGTCATGCCTCTTTCTTATCCATTGGCTGTAGCTGCATCATGGCATACACTTTCTTACAGTAATGTTTCACACTGTGTGAGAGCTTTATAATAATGTACTTCCACTGTCCCTTCCCTGGCCTTTGTGCTAATTTAGCATATATCCTAGTGCACACTTTACAAACTTCACAATATGTTGCCAGTACTTGAAGCACCCCATCACCTTTTTGCTCTGTTGTGGGTGTATGCTGATGGGAATGTAAAATGGTACAACCACTTTGGAAAATGATTGGGCAGTTTCCGGAGCCTTGTCCCTGACCCTNTCATTCCACACTTATGTGTTTTCACAAAGGGAAGTGGAGCTTATTTCCACACAAAGACCAACACATGGATGCTCACAGCACTTTTGTTTCTGGTAGAAAGAAACAGGGAACAGGTCAGGTGTCCATCAGCAGGTTAATGGCCTCAGGGACTGGCATATTCGTATAACAGAACACTGTAAGACAGGAGCACAGTGCTGACACCTGCAGAGAACTAGTATATAATTATCACGTGGGAGCCAGGAAGAGCAGATGTGAGCTACTGTGCACTGTCAGTCAATCCCTTGAAGTCCCAGAAAATGCAAATCAGCCAGCCCAGTGGTTATTGGGAATCAAGAGTGAGAGAGGGGACGGATTGCAGCATAGCACAGGACACTTAGTAGATAGTGATCTTCACCATAGTGACGTTTCCAGGGCAATGCCTGGGCCCAAACTCAAAGCTTGTACTTTAAATATGTGTGATTTATTGCATGTCAACCAGACAGCAATAAAAACA
Organism: Neotoma lepida; assembly: GCA_001675575.1. Lineage (NCBI taxonomy): Eukaryota > Metazoa > Chordata > Mammalia > Rodentia > Cricetidae > Neotoma > Neotoma lepida. The sequence goes on from LZPO01034909.1 coordinate 245,497, forward strand.
TAAACATTTATTGAGCAGGCTTAAAGCAGACTGGGAATGGCCTAAGTGGTCAGTGGACTTGATAACAACATAACATGATCCAAACTGAGAAAATAATATCGGGAAAACGTTGGAGAAAGACTCAGCCNGAAGCAGGACACTGTCTAGCAAGTTAACACGTGTGCAACCAGAAGTTCCTAAGAAGGGAGACGAGGGGGCAAAAAATATATACAGAGAAATAATGGAGAACGTTTTTCCCAAAGTTTCAGCAAAAGCCTAACCCTAGAAATTAGAATACGGAAGAATTGACACAAGGATAAAATCTTAGAAAGCAGAACTAATGAGGAGCATTAGAATTAGCCAATGACCCTGAGGGGACTGGGGAGGGGGCTGTTAGATCAGTGGTTAGATCCTCAGCATAGCAAAAAAGAAGGAAGAAAGAAGAGAGAGGAAGAGGAGGGTGAAGGAAAGAAAAAGAACAAAGAAAAAGAGAGGAGGAGGAGAGAAAAAGGGAGGAAGGAAGAAATGCATACACTTTCTAAAAAGTATTCAGAGTGAAAAAGAGGAAAAGAACCCACCTTGAAAAGGCATCGACCATAGCCGGGCGGTGGTGGCGCACGCCTTTAATCCCAGCACTCAGGAGGCAGAGGCAGGCGGATCTCTGTGAGTTCGAGGCCAGCCTGGGCTACCGAGTGAGTTCCAGG
>LZPO01034909.1:269555-289848 GCA_001675575.1 Neotoma lepida
GCCCCGCGCTTGCTGCCCGCTCCCGCCGCCCGCCGCCCGCTGCCCCGGCCCGCCGCGCGCACTCCATGGCTGCTCAGGAGTGGGACTGGTTCCAGCGCGAGGAGCTCATCGGCCAGATCAGCGACATCCGTGTGCAGAACCTGCAAGGTACCGCGGCTCCGGCCTCCCCGGAGGGGCCGCCTCCACCAAGCGTGGGCCCCGCCGCGTCCCTCGCGCGCCCCGGAGCCGGGTGTCGCTGGCCTGGGCCGGGCTTGCAGAGCTCAGGGGGTGGGGCGGTGCGTGGGCGTGAGTGTGTGTGCACGCGTGTGTGTGCACGCGCACGTGTGCACCCCATTCCCAGCAGGGGACCCTCACCCCTCTCCTCCTGCTCCTGGTAGTTCCGAGAAGTTTGTACGTGGACTCTTGGGCGGTGGCCCAGGTCAGGGCCAGGAGAAAGTGCCACTGTGTGTGCGGGTGTCAGACTTGGCTTGCACTTTCCGAAGTACCNATGAGGCTGGGGACCTAGAGTGAGGGGCATGGTCCTTCCCCAGGGCTCTGGGTGGTGGGGATACGCTGTGGATCCCAGTGAACTGAGGATCAATAGACCTTCCCACCCAGCCCACAGTCTGGGGAGGAGCTGGGACCAAAACCCTTGCCTAAGGCAGTTGACAAGATGGAGAAACTCCTGGTGGCCCGTGTGTCAGTCAGACAAGGGCTCTGTGGTTCTGACACCTATGAATATGAAGTATCTTTCAAAAGAAAGTATTGGGTGTGGAAACTTAGCAAACACACACATACACACACACACACACACACACACACCCGTAAAGAAACCCACCCCCTTCAACTCCCAAAAAGACCATTGCCCTCCAGCTCTGTGGGTAGACGTGTGTTTCCAGCCCTCTTTCTCCTAGGGGGGCTTTGCAGAACTAGACATAAGTCCACTTCCGGCCTCTTCACCCACCTGGACGTGTGCACAGGTGAAGCTGGTTTAGCCACTTCCCCTACTGGCTTGGGGGGTGTGGAGAGTTCAAGGTTGACATTGCAAGGATCCAGCTGGGAGGTCTGGACAGAGGTAAGGGCNGGAGGATTGTGAGTGTCCCTTTGCCAGCAGGGCAGGGAGCCCCTGCTGGGGGGTGGGGAAGAGTCTAGATTAAACATTACACCTGAGAGAATGTTTCCTGGGAGCTCACGTGGCCCTCTCCAACTGAGGTTTGGCAAGGACAGTGCAGGGCTGCAGAGGTGACCTGAAAAGGAGCCAGCAGGCGCCTCAGGGAGTGGGCACTGGGGACTCTACTCTGGACTCTGCTGCCGTTTAGCTGCTGTGATTTGTGTCACAGGAGGAGGGTTGGAGCCACTGTGATGAAAAGAACCAGGATCTGGTCTGGGATGGGCAGTCATACCTTTTGCTGAGAAGGTATCTGGTTGGTGTGCCTTAGGCAATCACTAGGCATTTTAATGAGCATGTACTAACCAANGCTATTTGGTGCGGCCAATTCTTGCAGGATCAGCTCCCAGTATAGAGACCAGTTATTGTAAAGGAACACACCACAAAGTAACAGAGAGGGACAGGACTACACAGTGTGGGGATGATTGGAGATGGGTCTGNAAGGTTTAGGAGGACTTTATAATTCGGTGTCTCGGCTTCCTCTTGAGATTGACACCCGACCACACTTTCAGGCAAATATCAGTTATAATTTGAACAGCAATGGATTTTGTTATTAAGAGACAAATTTCAGGTCATACATCTCAAATGGCATACGTATGACACACATGTATAATGCAGACTAATTTTTTAAGACTAAGCTCAAACATACTTCTAGATGTGGGTACACTCAGGTAATTGCTACCTATATATAGATAGCCAGGTCCCTCCATGGTTGCCTCATCTTCCTTCCCAGGCTGTAACCTCACCCACTCACCACCAAAGTAACCTTTATTCTGATCTTCTGTTTTTAATTCCAGAAGGTTCAATTTGCCTCTGGACCCTGCCTTGAAGTTGAATGGTGCGGTGTGTCCTCTTGATCTGGCCCTTTTTGGTCAACTTGTTAATGAGATCCATCTGCACCATCTTTTCTGTAGCTACAGTTCCTGTTGACTGCTGAGTACTTGTCCACTGTATGGATATACCACCATTCTAGTCTCCAACTGATGAAGGACCTTTGGGTTGTTTGCAGTTTGGGGATATTATGAACAAGCAAAGCCAGCTGTGTCTTGNTTGGGGTCGACATTAGTTCTGTGCAGTTGCTGAGTGGGACTTGCCTGCTTTGCCTGGCGTTGCCGAGATTCTTCAGTGAGAATGGTGTTCAGGTCAGGAATCTTCTCTTTTCTCTCTGGTCTTCTGTCTGTATTGGGGGCCTAACAGACAGATCTCTTTNTGCTCCTGTGGTTCTTTGGCGGTCTCAACTAAAGGGTCAAGTCCAGAAGGCATCCAACATTGATCTCAGAGCATCTGCTGAGCCAGCTGGTAGATGTCAGGAGCCCAGATATGTCTGGATGAGCAGATGGGGGCTGTCTCCAGGGCCTTGCTCATCTGAGCTCAGGTGGGCTGTGGGTGGGGGTGACAGGCAGAGCCTGGCACGGGGGTTGCTATATAAGCTGTGACTGCTGCCTGTGAAGGTGGCCATGGTGTCTTGGNGTTCACAGTTGGAGACAGTGGGACTTCAGGGTCTGTAATCAGAGGGATGGAGGCTTCTGAGACCCATGTGCAGGCAGTTGCTACTGTCAGATCCAGCAGACCTGATTGCAGTCTTCTGTTCCTGGCACGAGGTGGTTCTAGGGTCAGCAATGAAGGCAGCTGAGATTAGGCCCTGGATGCTGCATTTCAGAGACCAGCTCGGAGTTAGCTGGTTCTTCCTCCCCATGTGGCCCANTGTTTATTAGGAAGCACGTTGGCTTCTGGCCTTGCATTCCACGTAGGCCTGTGAGGTTCTAGAATCCAGGCTGTGATTGTGATATGGAAAACCTTCCCTAGAGGAACACTGGGGTGGAGGGAGGCCAGATGGGGTGGGTGGAAAATCCAGCCTCCCTCAGGGGGCCTTTCCTCCACCATCAGTCACATAGCAGATGAAGTTGTCAGACACGAGCACACGATGGCCATCAAGGTGTTTGTCACCAGGGCTGTCTGGTGCAGCATGGTATCCCTTGGCACAGACTACCTATGAAACCTTACCAGGGTCCCTGCAAGGAAGTGGGGGTGGCTCAGGCTGTTGACCTTTTCACAGAGGAGAAAATGACACATGGGANGATGTCTCCTGTAGGCCTGCTGATCCCATTTGTCCTGAGAGCCATGGTGGGTGACATAGAGGTTAGAGGTGGCCAGGTGCCTGTTCCAGGCCTTAGTTCTCTGCAGACTGTCCACTGGAGGCCTCCAGTATCCTGAGGACAATGTTGCTTGCTTGCCCTCTCCTCTTTGCGTCAGTTGCGTGACCCACTCGGGACAAGGACTGTTGTTGAATCAGGGCTCCTGTTCATTAGGACNCTGTCACTGTCCCCCAGTCCACAGGTTTTCTGTGTTCTCTTGGCAAATGTGGGCAANGCACATCGAACCTTGTAGGATACTATCTCAGGCATCAGCACAGACAGGGGCTCAGTTGCCTNATGCGGCTGTGTGGAGGTCATCTCTGTTTTGTGACCCTCTCCTGCTGTCTAGTACCTTAAAGTCTTGATGCCACCATCTCTTACCTCATTTTTTCTAGAATAGCTTGCCTTGGACATAGCTATCAGAGGGGGCTAGGTGAGGTGGACGGGACAGACATCAGGCTGTCCCATCCCTNCCTCTGAGGAGTGCTCAGCAGCATCATTGCCACTGCCTGGGCCNTGCTGGCTGCTCTCCCTGACAGACATCCCTGCCCTCAGTCAGAACCCCTTCAAGGTCATGTGACTTGCAAACCTGGCTGGTATTTGAACCCAGGTGAGGCTGAGGGCAAGCATCCCATGGGTAAAAGCACATGAGTAAGAGGTTTCTAACCTCATTGGTGGTGGCTGAGAGGGTCCCAAGAGGAGCTTTGAATTTGAACTTTGAAGGCTGACCATAAANGTCACTTGGNCCNGTTTGTCCTCTAAAGGGCATCGCTTGTGTATTCCAGAAGGATCCCTGCTTGTCTATGCTGTTGCTCTCCCCATCTTTGTCACTGGCNGGGGCCGGATGTAGGCTCTCCTGAGCTTGTTTGGGCTTCTCAATGGCTTTTTTAGACTTTGGCCTAGCTTTACCTCCTCTAATCCACCCACCATCCAGCCACCCGACTGTGTCCCTACTAAGCCCTCCTGTGAGTTTGGGGACCAAGGCAAGAGCTTCCTGACTTGGTAGTGGCAGCAGGTACCTGGTGTTGGTTTAACTTTTTCTGAGAAGACACGAACAAGTATCTCTTCACCCCACTTGGGACACTAANGACAGATGAAAGGGATGAGTCCATCCCAATCGAGCTTGGTGGCCTGGTGACTTTACTGGGCTCATTCACACANNCAGGGGTGAGCTGTTACTTACAGGACTGTGGGTCACCCCAGAATAGCTGCATCACTACAGAGTTGGCTTCTCACGTGAGTGACAGCTCAAGAAAGCTGGAGTCCCACCATCCGGTTGCCATTCCACCTCCTGTTTACTTTAGCATGTCCTGAAACTGTGTGTGATTGGGACTGGGACATGGGAGCATGGAGAAGGGGAGTGTGGCTGGCNTGGCAGGGATGCCNTAACTACACTGTCTTGTGAAGTGTAGTTATGATACTCTGATTAAGATGTTAGTGGTCATGCTATATGCGTGGAGGACAGCATCCCACAACTNGGGGTAGCTGCCTGGTCCACCCNTGGAACAGTAGTATCATGGTCTATGGATGCCTGATGAGAGAAAGGCTAGGTTGGCATGGCCTGGTATTTGAGNCCATCTGTGGTCTGCTGGGGGTGCTGCACCAGCCTCCTCACCCCTAGTTCCTTCCTTCGCCCCTAGAGCCCATTCTCCACTCTGCTCATCTTCCACTTCAAGACGTTCTGTGCTATGGGACCAGGCTGGAGAGGGAAGAGCCCAAGAAAGGGCCTTTCTGCTCTCCTCCCCCGGCTCTCAGCAGTTAGTAACCTGGAAGGTTCCATTNGGGGCCATGCAGAAAAGACTGCAGGTCACAGGCTTTCTATAGAAAAGGCACGCAGCAGTAAATGGTGGGCATTCTTGGTTTGTCCCCCACTGATCAAGCTGGGAGGTTTAGTGGCAAACCCATGATTTAAGCAAACAGAGGTTCCTGTCTGCATGTGTGTACCCAGGAGCAAGAGTGTTCAGGGGCCAGGTAAACTAGAAACCCATCTAGAAACCAAACTAGAAAATGGGGTGTGTATCGGTAGAGGCGAGCCCTCCATTGGGAAGTTGGCAACTGACCTATGAAATGAATTGAACACAGGAAGGTGGTAGCCACTTGAGGGGCCTAACCTCCCTCAGAGCAACCAAGCTGCCTGCTGGCACCATAGCCTCCTGGGCACGGCAGAACATGGGACTAGAACAGCCATTTTAGGGAAGTGCCTCTTCCCCAAGCAGCCTGGCTTCTATGAAGTGCCCTTCTGGCCTGCAGAACACTGTGACATTTCATATTTTATTGGAACAGAAGAGCCCTGGGCAAAATCCTGCCCACAGGTCATAGGTTACGCCTACCCTGTGTCTGAAGGGAAGGAGAAAAATAAAGCGATTGTCTTTATAATGGCTGAGCCATTAAAAGTAAACTCCTGTTCCCATAGAAACCTTCTTTCACTTCTCTTGGTGTCTTAAAAAAAAAAAAAAAAAAAAAAAAAACAGGAGAAAATCAGATGTGGAGTTTTATGTCCTTAGGGAGCTGCCTTGCTAGGTCGCTGGCACTGAGGCTGTGGGCTTGTTTCCCAGGCATGAGTTGTGGTGTGTATGTTCTCGTCTGGTTCTACAGCAGTCAGACCCCAGGCTCTGAGTCATCTCTGATTTGCAGGTGAAAGGTCATGATCTGGGACAGGTTTTTCTTGGGGTGTTTTTGTGTAGTTAGGGAAGCCACAACCTGATCTGGGAGGCTCGTGGTCAGAGCCTAGGTTCCGATATTGTTGCTAACTTACTGTGGGATCCAGGGAAATCTCTTTTGCCTGCAATTTCTTAGTTTTCTCATTGGCAAAGTTAAGAGTTGGCTCACTGGGAGCTCTGAGGTGGTACTCCTGGAAGGTGGCATCAAGAGAGGCTGGGCCTAGGCATTGTTTGTCTGCCTGAAGCCATTTGTATTCTAGCCCTTGGCACAAGGGGCGTGGGCTGCCCTCNTGTGGCTCTGGGCTCTGCTCAGCTCTGCTGGCTGCAGTCCTGGATTCCTTCACATTCAAGTGCCAGGGACTCATTTCTACCCCGGGGCTGTCTCTTATACACATCTAGATGTGTATAAGAGACAGATTCCTTCACATTCAAGTGCCAGGGACTCATTTCTACCCCNCCAAGCTGGTAGATTATATCTGTCATAGAAGGAAGCAGAAGCCGGCCTTTGGAGAGTCTGACAGTTTTTCCTCCCTGTTGGTATGTTTGCTTCTCTCTGATTCATTGTCTCCTAGCTGAGTAGGCATTCCAAGACTTCAGCCATAGGCAACATTTGGCCTCCTGCTTGTTTTATCAATAAAGTTTTATTGGCATGTAGCTGCACTCATTCATTTGGATATCACCCATGACTGAGTAGGGGAGATGAAGGTACCCAGAAGGCCAAACATATTTACATATAGTCAGGTAAAAGAGTAAAGAGTAAAGTTGGGGAATGCAGAAACAGTGAAATTCAAGAGAAAAGGTGTGTGCATAAGGGGCGGTGGGGAAGAGTGAGATTTATATGTTAAGTATATACAATTTGTATAAGTATATACAGTTAAGTATATACAGTCATGGCCATTGTTAGATAAATGTTTTTGCCAGGTCATTTTACTCCATCCTGGACATGACCCACCAAGTTGTCCTAGGCCTCATATCTGAAGTACGTGCTAGCCACACATGCCTTCTTCTCCCTGCTGCATATCAGATTTTGTCTAGAAGTAGTTCTGGGTGAGGCCTTGATGTCATGTTAACACCTATAGCATATGGGGGTCACCTTTCTTCCAAAGCAGGGTGCGCACTCGGGGATCCAGGGAGGCGGATCAGTTGTGTGAGGTGTCTAGCCTTCCTGGGGAGACAAAAGTAGTGAGTTTATGTCCAGCATTGGCATGAGTTGAAGACTTCCTGTCAGTACCATGGCAACCTGGAGAACTTCCTGTAGGATAGCGGGGACTTTTTTTGTGTTTTTTGAGAGCCAGACTCACGGCATGTGATAGCGGAAGTTGCTTATAGGGACATGTTATAGAGTGCTTCCTCCAAGCTTAACAACTGTCGTCTTCATCAGAACGGCTGTGACTAGTCGCAGGAGACCCCAAGACAGGCTTGTTGACCGTTAACATTCCCTTGTAGAAGGCTGACATTCCTGCCTCTCCATCCTGCAGCTTTGGGGTCACTCATGCTCCTGTGAGCAACCCACTCACCCATGCCTCTATAAGTAAGCCCATCAAATCACTGATGGGTCATCCTTTGGTTTATTCTTGGGACTTCCTAAGGAGGGGTAGATGTTTGTTTACATCTGCCCCAGGGAAAGAGTTCTCCCAACAAGATGAGACTGGAGTGCTTACTGTAGGTAAAGCTGTCCATCCATTCTTACCACAGGGCTGACGGCATGCCTGGTGCGCATTCTGTGCCTGCTGTAAAATGGGCTTACACACTTGAAGCCAAGTCCAGAGCTGTGATTCAAAGGCAGAGAGCTGGGCAGTGGACCCAGAGGAACCCGTGCACTTGATATTCCACTTGTGTTTTCACCCTGGAACTTGATGCTTCTTGGAGATTATTTTACCCAGAGTGCTTGAGGATGAGGAGACACTGCAGAGCTCTGGTGGAATCTGATGAAGCCCCAGTGACATCACACCCAATTCCTGCTTTCCTCTCTTGAGGGGGGTTCTCATGCAGCTGGAGCCTTTGCCATTTTATATTCCTCTCTTTTTAGACTATTTTTACTATTTTTAATCCTCTACACCGTGACATACTTCAAAGGCAGAGCTCGAGCACTCTGGTTAGGATCTGGGGCAGCAGGTAGAAAGGGGCTCAGAGGCGACTTTCTGGTTTGATGGGGGGAAGAAACTGAATTTAGATGACCACTGCTCCCTTTGTCACCCTTTGTGTGGTTAGGCCAGAATCACACCTACTTGGGCCACACCAGCTTCCCTGCCACTGTGCACCTTGTATGACCTGTAGTTTGCTACCCTCAGGGCCCCCAGGCCAGAGTCAGTCCTGCAACCTTATTCTCTGGACACTTCTATCCTCTACCAGACACTCTTGTCCCCAGGGAATAGCTCCTTCCTTGGATAAAATGGACTTCAGTGTTTGGGTGTTCACTCTTTTCCAGAGTGAAATGCTGGATCTGTAGAAAAACCGTTGTAACTGGAGGTCACCATGTTGGACGAAGACAGTTGACTCAGAAAAGCAAACACCAAATGTTTTCTCTCATCTGTGGAATCTAGATTTTAAAATATGTTTTCATGCGCGCGCACACACACACACACACACACACACACACACACACTGTGAGAGTAGGAGGGAGACTTTTTGGGAAGAGGACAGTAACCAGCACGATGAAGAGGAGTGGAGGCAAGAGAGACTAATAGGGATGAATATGATCAAAGTACCTGGTATAGAAATAAAATGAAACCCATCTTTTAAAATAATGCATGAATATACACTAATTAAAAAATTCCCAGTTTAGATACGTAAGTTATGAGGGACTTCCATTCCCAGAAAATGGCATCTTGATCTTGTCTTGTGTGGAAATCTATCTGAATGGCCACATGAGTATTCCCAGGGTTAACTCTCATCTCCATACCTCCTCCTTCCTGGTAGAGCACGTGGTCAGTTATATGGCCCCGTTGCTCTTATTCTCCTGCCGTCTCCATGGAGAGTTTATGGTGCTGGTCATGATCGTTGTTAGGCACTCTTTGCTTTTGTCTCTATACTGTTTGCTAAAGCAGGGCTGTCCATGGAGATGACAGGATCCCAGAAAAGCTCCATGTTTTGAGCGAGCTGTTTTGTTGTCAGGTTGACTTAGGAACTGTCTAGCCAGAGTTCCAGAAGACAGCTTGGGGCTCTGTTGTAATATGTTTGATGTTCCATGCAGGTTGTGTGTGGGGTGGTGTCCTAATTAGCTTTGTCAACTTGACATAGCCTAGGGTCATCTAAGAGGAAAGCCTCCATGGAGGAATTGCATAGATCAGATTGGCTGCTGGGCAAGTCTGTGGGGAATTGACTGGTAATTGATGTAGGAGGGCCCGGCCCACTGTGGGCAGCACCATCCCTAGGCAAGGTCCTGGGCTGTGTAAGAAAGCTCAGTAACCATGAGCTGGGGTGAGTGAGCTAGCAGCATTCCTCCATGGTATTTGTTTCAAATTTCTGTCTGACTTCTTGCCTTTCTTTCCTCTGTGATGGACTGTGACCTGGAAGTGTAAGCCAAAGTAACACTCTGACTCATGGCATTTGTCACAGCAACAGAATGAGATTAGAACTGGTGATTTTATTCGTTACAGTGAGTTGTACTGTGAAAAGGATTCTGGGAGTGACCATTACTGTAGGATGCTGTGCCCTGTGGTGGTGGTGGTGACTATTTATACCTGAAATCGAGGCCCAACAAGACCATGAGTGTTGGCTGCCGCCTCTTGAGTGCTACAATCAGGAATCTGAGTGAAGTCTGCAAAGATGAAGTTAGGGCAGAGGAGCCAGGAGCTGGGCATTGGGAGGAAGTGTGGAGACCTGGTCAGGTATCAAGGGCCAGCTGATTGAATGGCAAATGATACTGGGCAAGAAGTCACCGCCTCAGGCAGCTTGTCACCTGGCTCTTGGGAATCCAACAACAATGCCTGTTGTCACTTAGGCACTGGTAACTCTTGACTGTAAAGACAAAGGTCAAGTTCTCAGCCCATAGTTCTTAACTGGTGGCCACAGGGGCAGCAGAGAAGTACGGAGACAGGGCTCCCTGTTCAAGATGTTGAAGAGTATGATTCTTATAACTTAAATGATGGCATGACTAAAGGTGGCTATGGGAACTGTCCTTTACTCTTTATCCTGGGTTGTGTGATGGTGATGACAGATTATAAAGCTGTCAATGTCTCTGTTTATGTTACGTCATTTCATTCTGACATCACTCTCTGAGGTTGGGGTTCTGCCTGCTCTGTACAGACATGTACACTGAGGCCCAGTGTTTTAGACAGGGAAAGCCTGTCTAATTTGAACTGGGCTCTGATCTGAAACAAACCCACACAACTTTCCAAATCAAAGCAGAGGGCCTTGGGCTGTTGCCCTGGTGATGGCCTCACACGGGTTCTCAGGAGTGTATGTACCATGAGCTGCCTCACACTGTGAAGGATAAATGGGCTAGGAAATGAGGAAGAGCAGAGGGGGTCAGATCAGGGTCACAGCTGAGATGGCCCAGGTTAGTACTGCAGCCCTTGGATCTGTCCCGGTGGTGGTGGGTTCCAGTTGTTTGTTGGCCTGACTGGAAGCTGGGCCAGCCTCAGCGCTAGCACGCCGTGTTCACATCTAAACATAGGGATGTGGAATTGAAGGGGGAATCTAGACCCTGGGCTCTGGCAGACTTGAGTATGAGCCTATTGATGCTTGGCGAGAGGGGATAATAATTCCCAGGTCTTTGCCTGTTTGAACATCAGTGAGGTCCGGTCTTCACCCCCTTTCCTTCCCTCTCAGGTCCCCCTATTGTCCTTTCCCTGGAGACTTCCTTTCAACACTTTTTTTTTAGCTGATGATTTTGATATTTCACTCTGTCACTGAATCAAACGCTTGCATGTCTTCATCGCGATTCCTTCAGTTTTATACTCTGGTTCCTAAGAAATGTAAGGATGCCGCTTCCCTCTCCTCCTTGACCCTCAACACCACCCCTACTTCCCGATCTAGTTCCATCACTATTTGAGGGGTGGGGATCTCATTGTTATTCTAGGTCTGTGTTGCTCAAAGCTTAGCCTTTTGGAAGGTGTAGTCAACCTGTCCCCTCCTGTTCTGCCTTTTATTTTCCTGGCAATTTAGACTTACCCATGTTGTTGATCTGGTTGCTAACTTAAGGGCTTATGTATTTATCCCCATCTCTTCCTGCTCTAGATGGCTCCTTTAGTTGTTTGCGATACCAGATGAATTCTGTCTCTCAGCCCCGACTTCTTCAGTAAATCCTGGTCCTCAGCCTACTCTAGTCTGGACTTGTTGCCCTGAACACCTGGGACCCGGCTGTCACCTGGGCTGTCAGTCACCATCACCCATGCTTCCCTTCACCTCTCTGCTGCTTCCTGTCTTCTGATGGTGTTAATTTTTGGATACTGGCACACATCCTTGCTGGGAATGGGTACCAGGGTGGTATGTTGTCTGAGAGCTTGAACCTGGAAAATGGGTTTCTTCTCCTCTAGTTCTTGATTGCTACATTAGCTGAGCACCATGTTCAAGATTGGCAGTCCCTTCCTCCAGGTCACTAAAGAGCTCCTAGTGCTGCAGTCAGGAGGTGTGAAGCCATGCCTGAAGCATGTGGACAAGCTATTTTCTCTCTCTGGAAGCTTTCTGGGTCTTCTCTGTCCCCAGTGCCCTGAATCTTCAAGGGCTCCACCTTGATGCTGGCTTCATTTTGTCTATTACAGTGAATATTTACTGAATCCTTCCCATCTGAGACGGTCCTTCCATTCTGGAACATTCTCTCTGATTACACTATTATGATGTCTGTTCTGTGGTTTTCATTGACCTTCCAGAACTCTATTTAGATAGCAGCCCAGCAAACCTTTCATCTTTAATTTTCTTATCTTTTCTATTTTCCATTCCTTTGCTTCTTGCTCTGTATTCCGGGAGATTTCATCCATTCTAATTCTGTATTTTAACTATTGCATTTTTAATTTGCAGGAACTATTGTATAGGTGAAGCCTGCTCTCCCACACCGGGAGTTGATGCTGCCAAGGATGGTGGGAGACCTCAAGAGGCAGCCCACTTGGTGGGCTGAACCCCAGCTCTGGTGGTTTGGAGAAAGTTCTTTAGATGGTGTCTTTGTTCTCCAGACAACCACGTATGAAGTGGGAAGCCTGGTACTGACATATGTACCTGCCTCAAGAGCCATGATGATTGTGTGAGTCCTGGAGGCAAAGGACCTGCAGGCATGTCCACCTGTGGCCCAAAGGCCACATTCACCCCAGAGTCTAGCTATGAAAGTAGCACAACAATCGTAAACATAAGTCATTATGAGAGTTATTTATTTTGGAAACCTGATTGCACGGTTCTTGAATATGAACTTCGTAGATAGCAATGTTGCTTTGCTATATCGAGAGCCATGGCGGCTGGCCAGAACCTTGGCAAGTGAGTGCTCTGGTTTCCCACACTCTGGAGACTCAACTTCTGGCAATGCCTGTTGGTCGTGTTCTGTTTTGATGGGTTTGCAGGCTGCTGCTGAATATGGGTTACCAGCGGGAATTGGTGGGATTGCCGAGAGCATGTTGGCCACTTTTCATGACTGTTTCCTCAGCCATACTCTAGTTCACCTGTGGCTGGTGTCCCAAGGCCTGGGAGTCAGGGACTGAGTTGGCTACAGCTGTAGAAGTTGAGCATTTATCACCAGGTCCTCCCTTCCCAAGCCTTCATTCACCCACCAGTGGGCTGCCCCGCCCACCTTGGCAAGCAAAGTTTTGATTGGACAGTAGCATAGGCTGGTTGCTGCTTGAACAGGGAGCCTGGGCACAGTGGGGTCTGAAAGCATGCTGCCAGTGGAACCTTGTTTTGGTTTTACATTGTTGGGTGTTGGCACCCTGCCCACTTTTATAAATATGCCCCAGCCCGAAGCCATAGGCTTTCAGGCGCCAAGCTTTTAAAGCCATCTTTGCTTCTGATGAGATGATAGCTTAACTGCCTGGCCTTCACCAGATGCTGCCAGGCTGACCTTAACTCATTTGCTAGATGCTTGAGGGGTTCAGGCTAGCTGCAAGGAGAAGTACTGTGGGAGTGACCTTTGGAGGTTCCAGGAAAGAACAAATCGATGTGTGGTCCTTCCGCACTGCTCGGATGAGGCCTTTTATTTTGCAGCCCTGGTGACTTCAACATGGTTGGTTCATCAACTGGGGGGATGGGGGGAGGCGGGGAAGAAGTCAAAACAAACATAGCAACAACAAGACAAGCAAGGAAGGCCAGCCTGTGCCTGCTGAGTGGGAAGACGGCCCAGGGCCTGAGTTTTCTTCCTGTGGTAGCCGCACAGTTTTAGCCAAAGTACCTGCCCTTGTAGTGTGCCTGTCTCTTCTGTCTGTGATGTGTGATATTAGCAGCTTGGTGTCCACTAGGGGCTATGAGGGGATACAGTGAAGTCACTAGGCCCTCTGAGTCAACTTTGTTCCTTTATTTAAAATAAACTATGTGTGGTGGTGGGAGCTAGGGAGATAGCTTAGTTGGTAAAATCCTTGCAAAAGAACCTGAGTTCGGTCCCCAGAAACCACACTTTAAAAACAAAAAGCCAAGTGTGGTCCAGCATGCTTGTAATCCCAGCATTGGACAGGCAGAAACTGTTGGATCTATAGGGCTTGTTGGCTTAGCTAGCTGAGCCCTACTAGGTGAGCTCCAGGCCAGTGAGAGATCCTATTTGTCTGTTTGTCNAGCTGTATGAGGGACACCTGAGATTGGCTTTGTTCTCCACACATGCATGCACATATGCACCATATGAACATGTCCACACACATAGACAAATATACATGCAAAAATAAAGGGGTGTTTCTTCCTTTCTTTCCGTGTAGTGGTCAGTATTTTCACAGGAGCTCAGCTGGATTAGGCAGTGTTTGGGGTTTGTGCTGTGTNGCCTCAGATTTAGGCCACGTGATTGAGTGTTGACAAGCACCAAGTGTCTAATTGANGCCTAAGTCATATGTGGGTACAAGAGATANTGGGCCTATAGGCTGTGGAAGGTGCCCTGTGATGGGTCCCTATGTCAGGTGGGCATGGGCAGAGGTGGCTTGCCTGGTGAGTNAGGGGCTGTGAGATGGTAAGATGCCTGCATAGGAGAGTGCTCCAGAGAGCAGGAGGNGGCCAGGTGACCAACTCAGGACAAAGNGAACACGGGGATGCAGTTGCAGAGCTTATGAATAAAGCTGTGGACTTTTGGCCTCTGTGTCTCCTGCAGCCATTGCCTGGCTGGAGGCCAGCATTCCTGCAAGTGCAAGTGCAGATGGGGGTGCNCCTGGATCCAGAACAGAGAGGACTTCCGAGAGTGACATGCAGAAGGTTTAGTGTCCTTAACTGAGTCTATAAAATAACAGTTGTAGTACCATCAGAATCCTCTTGGACATCCCAGCAGAAAGTGGGACCACCCACTTGAGAGCTCAAAGGAAGGGGAGCTACATCCTTGTGCCCCTCATTCAAAAGGCTCTTTGATGTGANGGTCCAGCTTTGAGGTCCCTGGTAAGTCAACAGATGATGTCACAGCTACCATGAATCGTGTCCATTATAACTCAGTGCTCTCCAGTCATGGGAAGGATCCAAGATAGGGACATGATAATGATGGCCCTTTGGATGACACCATGGAAAATGACGTCATGCATCAGATGCGTGTGCTGCAATTTTTATTTGTTTTTTTCAAAACATGGACCGTTTTCCAGTCAACCCGGCCAGAGTCCTTCTGGTACTTGAGTTGACTTTATAACACANATGTCTGTCTAGTCACAGCACTCTCAGTGGGCACAGAGGAGGGTAGAAAAGGACCTGACCCTTTTGAGATATGCAACAGTGGTAGCAGCTGTAGTCATGACAGTGGGGTCCTGATCGAGGGCCCTGTGTCAGGTATTCTTAGGTTGAAATGGGAAGAGTGGGTGGAAGTTGCTGGAAGGAAGGGAATCCGCTTACCTGTGGCTAAAGCTGGTGGCAGTGAGGCTCATGGAGCAGACCTTAAGGCTGCCTTCGGAGNATAGCTGTGGAGTCCTGTCTTACCATGCCCCAGAGGCCGAGGCAGAGGCACTNGAGTTCCACCTATCCAAGCAATGGCCTGGGGTTCTGGCCATTATCTGTGCACTCAAAGGTCTGGGATCCACTTCCTTCCAAATGGGCTCTGCTAGGAGAGGCCTTCCCAGCCATGGCCACACAGAACACAGGTTAGCCCAGATGCGGCCNTACAGAACTGGGATGACTTAAGTGCTTTGGGGTAGAGAGAGTACTCCAAATGTCATGTCCTCCTCCTAATGCCCATCTCCCCCATTCTAGGCAGATCTGTCCCCCAGATAGGATGTCCCCCAGATGGGAAGGCATATCTGTCAGGGATCTGGGTTGCGGATGACGGACCGTGATGGGGAAAGNGAAGNNGATGTTGATGGCACATTTGCCACCACATGGCTGTTGGCATCATTGAGCATCTGTGTGACAGGAACACCATGGGGTGGTTTGTATTTAATTCTCCAGTAGCTGTCTGAGCATGGGAGTCACCTCTATTTTTCATAAGGGAAATGGAGGCTCTATGAATTCTGGTTCAAGGTTCATGGCANCATGGCTCAATCATGGCCGGCTCCCAATTTGACTGTAGCAGCATCTCAGAAACTTGTNCTTTCCCCATGCAGCCCCACCTGTCCCCCACTGAGACTGGGTTTGGTTCTGTGAGTGGCAAGCTGGNGGCACTGACTTCAAGTTCCTGTCTGGACNTCAGTTTCTGCAGTGTACTCTGATGGGTCAGAGCTGCNCTACCCACNTAGGGGACACCATTANGGTGTGCCTCTGGACCCAGCAGGGCTAGGCTAAGCAGTACCGTCATGCCTGAGCACCTGAGGGGGCGGGGGTATGTTCATGGTTTCAGATCCCTCCTATAAGATGGAATAGTGTCGCACTGAANCCGTGCTGACCTTCTGTTACTTTAACTCTCTGGAATGCTTAGCCAGACTAGTTGTATTCTTTGCTTTTCTCACAGCTGTGACAACATACCTGAGAAAATCAACNTAAGGAAGGGAGGGTCTGTTTTGGCTCATAGTTTGAGGGTACGGTCCATCACGGTAGGGACGGCAGGAGGCAGTTGATCACATGGCATCCCTAGCCAGGAAGCAGAGAGAAATGATCCCTTTCTTCTTCTTAATCAGCCCAAGACCAAAGCCCATGGAGTGGCGTTGCCCACATTCAGGGTGGGTCTTCTACCTTAACCCAATCTAGACACTCCTCACAGATATGCCAGAGGCTTGTCTCCTAGATNTAGGTCCTGGCAAGTTGACAGTATTAACCATCACACTAATGACTGGAAATGATTGGTGTATTGTCCTGTTTGGGAAGCGGCATCAACAAAGGTACCCATGCCATGCAGTTTCCTGCCTGGGTATCTTTTGTGTGGAGAGCCAGCTAGGATTGCAGAGGACACTGGGCCGAGGTGCTCCTAGCTCTCTCCCTCCTTACCTGAGGTGTACCGAAGGCCCTCCTGACTTACTCCCCTGATTATCCCTGATGCTGTCCAGTCTGACCTCTAATGCCACCAGAGGAGAGACATTTTCCTTNTCTGGCATCAACTGCCACTCTTGATGGAGTGTGACTCTGTCTATAAAGTTGGTGGGTGCTGCCCTTCCTCCAGATTGACATTGTGAAAGGGTACACATGCAGTCCCCACACTTGAGGGCAGTTTCCTCATAGCTTCACCCCTGTTCAGTGTTCTCTGGCTGACATTTTGTCACCCTCATGACACAAAGCATTTCTCTTCGTGTGTATGGTGTATAGGTGTGTACATGTTCGTGTGTGTGTGTGTGTGTGTGTGTGTGTGTGTGTGTGTGTAGGCCAGAGGTTGAGGTCTTCCCCAATTACTCTCCACCTTATTTTTTGAGGCAGAGCCTCTTCCTGTGACATGGAGTTCATTGATTTATCTAGGCCGACTGCCCAGAAGGCTCTAGGGATCCACCTGTCTCTGTCTCCCAGCACTCAGGTTAAAGTGTAGACTCCCACACCCTGCTTTATATGTGGGCTTTTGCCTTTTACAGGAGCACCTCTTCCTAACCCTAGCATATATGTTTGGCATTATTTCCAAAGTCATGCTATTTCTTTAACCAAATCCATGGGGGATAATGTGCTACTGAGTCAAATGAGCCACACCCCTCCATCAATGGTCCAGCTGGCAAAGTCAGGTGGATGCTGCCAGCTGACCTAACCTGGAGGCANGGTGTATGTACGTGTAGGTCTAGATTTGACTACCCAGCTGCCACAAGGAAATCTTGGTGGTTATGCAAAGGGGTTGAGAACTCTAGACTTTTACCTTGGTGGCCATAGATACCCTCCACCCGTCCATTGGTCTTCCAGTAGAGCCAGGGCTTGAACATAAGGTTAAAGAGTTAGAAGATTGCCTGAGGGTTCATCTGGAGTGGGGCTGGCTGGTGGTCAAGGTGTGAGAGGATGGACAGAAGGAAGGGACAGTGCTGTCCTGTCTTAAATCNAAGTCTTTACTCATGACCAGTCATANATGGNAGCCAGCTCTNGTTTGAGGGCTGGTCCCTGGGTCTCCCCAGGCACTTGCCTCTCCTGGCCTGCTGGAGAGCTGTACCAGCCTGAGACAGCACTTGGTAGGTGTGGCTGTGCAGCGTGCAGGAAGTTACCTATTTTGTTCATCTATACATCTATATACCACTGCTCTTGTTTTTACGTGGTTATCAGGCCACATAGCCACTTTCCTGGGCCACCAGCCTTGTCTTCTCTTGTTCCTATGCTGTCATCCCATCTGCTCTTTGTCACAGACTTGCCAATCATGGAATCTCATGGGTGCCCATTGCCACACGGTATAAGATTGCTATCTGCCTTGCCTAGTGTCTTCTTAGACATGTGTAGTAGTAGTTTCTCATCGGGACACCCAGCTTGCAAATAATGACANGGAGACTTATTATTATTAATTATGAAAGCTCAGCCTTAGCTTAGGCTTGTCCCACTAGCTCTTATAACTTAAATTAACTTGCTTTTATTAATCTACATTTTACCATGTGGCTTTTTACCTTTCATTCTGTGTGTCTGACTTCCTCTGTGCCTCATTGGTGTCTTGCTGGCATCCTTCACAGGCCTCCAAAACCTCCATGGCTAATTTTGGTGAACTAGTAGCTAGCTCCGGCCTCTGATTCAAAGTAAACTTTATTGGCAGTCTCAGGAGTGTCAGAGTGGAATCACAATATCCCACAACAATGTTGGGTGGCCCTTCCTGGCCTCTGGCGGGAGGTGAAGCCCACACTGCTCTTGGCAGTCACCTGGGCTCTTTTCCCTTCCTTGGCCTACTCTCTGTTCTTAGCTGCCTGTTGGGGACTGGTTGGTCCAAACTGGCTTAGAGCTGGCCCAGCAGCATCTATGGAGTGGGCACACTAGGCCCTGCTGAACAGTGGGCTGCAACTTCCTTGCACCTTCCTGGGGACACATAGGCCTGTTTCCAGACAGAGCTGCCCCAGGGTAGGCTTGTCCTGAAAGGCTAACTCATCATGAGGTAGTATTTTCTCAGGATAGGTTCTGAGAAAAGTGATGGCCCGGGCTCTTGCTCAACATTTGGGGTAGATTTTTTATTNCATTTTATTGATTTTCTGTGTTTGGCAGGGGGCAGGGTGATGTGCACATGTCCCCAGTGCACGGGTGGAGGTCAGAGGAAGACTTGCAAGAGTTTCTCCCTTTACCATGCATGTTGCAAGGTTCTCACATAGGTTGTCCAGCAAGTGCCTTTACCTGCTCACCATCTCACCCTGCCCTGAGGTGGATTTCAAAGTTGGGGTTTCCATTTGCCGCTTTTGGGGAGTAAGTTTCTGGCCTCGAACACTATCTTCCTTCTACCCTCAGGCAATAAAAAACCCTGACCTCTTACTCCATCNAGTGTGAGAGGAGATGAAGTCCTGAGAGTCAGATCCAAGGGAGTAGTCATCACCACATGGTCTTCTCAGCTCCTCCCTCCACTGGCTTGGGTCACAGGGTGAGCATTTTCTGGCTACCTAAGATGTGGAAGGGCTGCAGGGTAGTCTGGCTGGAGGGAGGAACCAAATGAATGAACTTCAGGAGAGCAGGGACTGAGGGCTAAGAAGTAGCTGCCTTGAGAAACAAGGGAGGGGCGGATCTGGGACTCAGCTGTGAGCTCAGATGCTGAAATGGTCCCAGCAGGAAGGGGTGTGGTGAGTCAGANGAACTTGAGATCTGAGCTCCAGGCCTGGCTCCTCCCCCTTGGTAGTCAGGTGCTTTCCAGCCCTCTTCGCTTGTCAACAGAGATTGCCCTGTGACAAGTCTGTGGTCTTCCAGTTCCCCGTGGGGCTTTCCTCCAGTGGGTACCACCCATGTGGGAATCTTTGGCTTCCCCGGGAGGGACCTCNTCTGTGCGCTCTCCAGCTGAGCCCTCAGACTTTAGGCCAGTGCTTACCTCAGGCAGAGTTAGTCTCCAAGGAGGACTTTGTAAACCTCTGGAGAGGTCTGGGGTTTCATGACTTCAGGGGTGCTTCCTCCCCTGCCGAGAGGTAGGGGGTGGAGTGGGGTAGAGGCCCCAGCACCATTTAATACCCTTCCAGGCACAGATCAACCCCTAGTTGAGAATGATACCCCCAATACTGGGGGCAGGGAAACCCTGCCCCTTGCAGGTCACCTCACATTGCCAAGTGTCTGAGCCACACCAGAATGTCTGACAGAGTCCCCAGGCNAGCCTTCTGTCCCTGTACTGTGCTCTCAACAGACCACAACTGGGAAGGCAGATGCCAGAGTCACAGCCACCATTGTTCCTGTGGTCCTAAGGAGACGAGGTGCTGTGGAAAAGGTTCAGTGAGCATTTCATGACTTGTCAGGAATGGTGCTTTATCCCCACCGCCATTTCCATATGGACAAGATGAAACTCAAGGAACTTCCTNCCTGCAAAGCATGTGGAAGCTCCTCCCCCTCCCCTCCCCCACCTCAGAGATGAGCTGTCACTCTTGCTGCATTGGTTCCAGTCAGCAGTGGCCAGATGTGCCCAGCAGGTCCCTCTCTCCTCTCCCAGTTTGGATTGTCAGCTCAAGGAAGAAAGGGAGACAGGGAGGGAGGAATTACAGGACTGGGAAGCCAGCGCAGGGAATTACTCAGGTACCCTAGTTTTCCTCCCAGGACTTGTGGACAGGAGCTCAGGGCTTGAGTGGGCATTGTGGCCTGAGCAGGTCATTGCATGCCTCTACTGTGACAGCCTGGTGTCAGCTTACCATGCAGTCTTGGCCACTGTCCTCAGTGCCTGAGACACTGGTCTGTAGAGCAGGGCTGCTCACTTGCTGCAGGCTCCTGTCACACACACACACACACACACACACACACACACACACACACACACACACACACACACACAC